>SJYC01108636.1:0-54736 GCA_006408675.1 Madoqua kirkii
ATGGCAGAAAATGAAGATGACCAAGAGCCTCTTAATGAAAGAGAAACGGAGTGAAAAAGTTGGTTTAAAATTCTACATTCAAAAATGAAGATGCTGGCATCCCATCCCATCACTTCATGACAAATAGTTGGGAAACAATGGAAACAGTGTGAGATTTTATTTACGGGGGCTCCAGAATCACTGCAGATGGTGCCTGAAGCCATGAAATTAAGAGATGATTGCTCCTTGGAAGAAAAAATTGACCAACCTAGAAACCATATTAAAAAGTAGACATGTTACTTTGCCGACAAAGGAATGTCTAGTCAAAGCTATGCTTTTTCCAGTAGTCATGTATGGATGTGAGAGTTGAACCATAAAAAAGCAGAGGGCTGAAGAATTGATGCTTTTGAACTGTGGTGTTAGAAAGGATTCTTGAGAGTTCCTTAGACTGCAAGGAGATCCAACCAGTCAATCTGAAAGGAAATCATTCCTGAATGATCATAGTAAGGACTGATGCTGAGGCTGAAACTCCAATACTTTGGCCACTTGATGCAAAGGACTGACTCATTGGAACAGACCCTGATGCTGGGAGAGATTGAAGGCAGGAAAAAAGGGGGACAATAGAGGATGAGATTGTTGGATGGCCTCCATGACTCGATGGACTTGAGTTTGAATAAGCTCTGGCAGTTGGTGATGGACAGGGAGGCCTGGCGTGCTATAGTCCATAGGGCTGCAAAGAGTCAGACATAGCTAAGGGACTGAACTGAATTGAAATCACACGGTCTGCTCTAATTCCTGAGTAACTCTTCTATCAACTGTTAGGATTGACATAAGTATTTAATTTCATGCTCTAACCTGAGTGACTTTCATAGTCTCCAGCACATTTCTCTGTACTGTGCTCACTGTTGAAGCTGGGAAACCAAGACTAAGGATTCAGGCATCTAAACCACACACAAACAACACCTGTCTCACCTGATTTTTTCTGTATTTACTTCCCACTCCATGTTTTCATGGTCTTCCTTCCTGTACACAGTTTCATCTGAGCACTTTCACACCTGATTTCTGGTCATGCTTTCACCTCAGGGAAACGCCTCCTTCCTCTAAGTTCTGGAGGAATTTCGCCTCCTTCACCTCCGTTACCTTCCCTCAGTCCCCACCATGACTGAGCAGGAAGCCATTCCCAACTTTTCCACCCAGAGTTTATCAAAGATACTGTTATAGATTCTATTCACACGGTCCAGACACAGGCTCAGCTCTGTAGAATCCTCTCTCCACAAAGGTCAGATGAACAGGAGGGAAGGACAGACAGACATCTGGCTCCAGTGCCAGAAGGAGGTTCTGCAGAGCAGGAGGGAGAGGAGCCAAGCTGCTCACCTGGTTGCAGACAGGCTTGTACTTGAGCCCTGGCTTGTTCAGGATCTTCTCCAGCTGCTTGTGGTTGAAGTTGGACACCCCAATGGACATGGTCAGCCCTGCATCCTTACACTCCTCCAGGGCCTGAGAGGGAGGGGTGGTGAGCAGTCACTTGGCATGGGTAATATAGCAATAAGAAATGCTGAAAAATCTTTAAGAGGGTCTCTGGTCAAGAATTAGCATTGCTTATCAAGGAGATAAAGGGGGGAAACGTCATGACACAAGAAGAAGTAGCATCTCCTCCTTAGAAAACCCTGGAGAAGACAGTCACATGGAAGGAAAGAGATGCCTATCTACACTGTCCCAAATTCTCTATTTCTTTCCTCTCTGTGAACATTTTCAGCAATGGTTTCCTCCCCACAACCCCAGCGTTCCAGCCCTTAAATTCATGAACTGCTGAGTCTGATGATCCACAGCCCATTCTCACAGGTGGAAGCGATGAAGGAGGTTCTCCCTCTCCTGGTTCCTCCTCTGGTTCTCTCCTCCCCAGACTCACCTCCCACGTGTGACAGAGATCCACTGAGTCAAATATCGGTTTTCCATTTTCATCTGTTGGGAAAATTGCCTCCCCTGGCTGGAATAGAAGTAGTCATTTCAGAGATGTCACCAAATAATTACTCCACATTTAGCCAGCCTACCCTGCACATCTGGGAATAGGATGCTAAACCTCCGTGAGGTCCCTTTACATTCTTTATACTAATATTTGCAAAGTGATTTGCAAATGGAGTTATCAGCAATGTCTTTAGAAGGCAGTTTTCCAGTAATCTCTTATACAAACTATATGTTTTGATAGGTATAATTTTCCTACATTTTCCTAGGAATTCTCAGTGCCTTAAGTGAAATTTTTCTGCCCCTTATACTTTCCTCTTGCAAAATGCCTCTATTGTACAGGGAGTGACAGTAAGTTATGCCTTACTGCTGGCGTAAAAATTGCAATCTTGATCTGGATAAATATCAGAATTCCTTTTCACTTGGAACATCTGATAGGTACAGGGCATACACATGAAACAGCAAGGTTCTCTTTAGGTTGATAAGCTATGTGGAAGAAACAGACATGCTCTCAAATATTCTGGACAATGAGGCTTGAACAGATCAAGGTCATTCTTCCACCCATGGAAAATGCTGGGATAAAAGTAAAACAAACCATGAGTGATGTCATTATAAGGAACAGTATAACAGAGACATTTCTGTCAAGCATTAGTGAACTGAAATCGCTCAGTCGTGTCCAACTCTTTGCGACCCCATGGACTGTAGCCTACAGAGGCTCTTCTGTCCATGAGATTTTCCAGGCAATAGTGCTGGAGTGGATTGCCATTTCCTTCTCCAGGAGATCTTCCCAACGCAGGGATCGAACCAGGGTCTGCCACATTGTAGACAGACGCTTTACCATCTGAGCCACCAGGGAAGCATGTCTGTCAAGTATTAGGAATCCTTAAATCTATGTAGATGGGAATTGCCATCTATATAGTTCAATAAACTCTTTGGCAAAGGATGGCTTGAGCAGAATTCTATATTCTAAAATGAGTTCTGCATAATAAACTTGGTTCTTATTACTTTGTTTTGCTATGTCTTAGTTCCCTGAATAGGAATTGAACCCACTCCCTCAAAACACCCTGACTCAGCACTGAAAGCACGCAGTCTTAACCACTGAAACAATTGGAAAAATTTCCCTCTACTTAATACAGTTCTTAATGGCTAAGTGCAGTCTGCAAACATCACCATGAACAGAGGCGACAGCAGAGGCAACTTCTCCAGAGTCCTGAGAAGACTGTGAGGTTTAGAACCACTCAGAAGGACACCACCAAATCTATGAAACATGAAAGGGTGAGAGATGAGAAGACCTCATTCTGTTCAAGTGTGAGGCCATGTCAGCGCTCAGCACTCTGCATCGAACTCTATAGTGAGATCCCCAGATTCTGAGTCCTAATCAGCACCATGCACAGAACTTGTCTATTTCTACTTCCTCAAGATTTTGAGGCAGAGACACTCAGATTATTTAACACATTTCTCTTGGAGGCAGGTAAGAGATTTAAAGAACCTCCCCAAAATGATGATCACAAATGATTATTTACTACTCTAGTGCACTCCAAGGCCAAGTGGAGTGAAAGAAGAGAGTGAAAAAGTTGGCTTAAAGGTGAACATTCAGAAAACGAAGATCATGGCATCGGGTCCATCACTTCATGGCAGATAGAGGGGAAAACAGTCGAAAAAGAGTCAGACTTTATTTTTGGGGGCTCCAAAATCACTGCAGGTGGTGATTGGAACCATGAAATTAAAGACACTTACTCCTTTGAAGAAAAGTTATGACCAACCTAGATAGCATATTGAAAAGCAGAAATATTACTTTGCCAACAAAGGTCCATCTAGTCATGGTTATGGTTTTTCCAGTGGTCGTGTATGGATGTGAGAGTTGGACTGTGAAGAAAGCTGAGCGCTGAAGAATGCTGAAGAATGCTGAGCGCTGATGTTTTTGAATGTGGTGTTGGAGAAGACTTTTGAGAGTCCCTTGAACTGCAAGGAGATCCAACCAGTCCATCCTAAAGGAGATCAGTCCTGGGTGTTCATTGGGAGGACTGATGCTGAAGCTGAAACTCCAATCCTTTGGCCACCTCATGCAAAGTGTTTACTCACTGGAAAAGACCCTGATACTGGGAGGGATTGGGGCCAGGAAGAGAAGGGGATGACAGAGGATGAGATGGCTCCATGGATGGCATCACCAACTCAATGGACATGAGTTTAAGTGAATTCTGGGAGTTGGTGGTGGACAGGGAGGCCTGGCGTGCTGTGATTTATGGGGTTGCAAAGGCTTGCACATGACTGAGCAACTGAATTGAATTGAACTCTAGTGTAATCATTCCTTCAACTTATTAAGAAAAATCTTGTCAACCATCCATGCACGTTATAGACATTCTGACCCAAGAAATAAAACAGAGCTGATCACACAAATCACCTACCACCAGAGCCACTGGATAATGAATAATATAGAGATCAACATAGTCCAGTTGAAGATCTTTCAGTGACTTTTCCAAGACTGGTCGGACCAACTCTGGTCGAAGGAAAGTACACCAAACCTGTAGAGATTAAACAAAGGAAGCTGTGGGAAATGATTGCTATATGTAATTGTGTTTGTCTTCTTTCACTTAATAATTAGGCATTATTATCTGTTAGAAGAGATGACCATGGGAAAAACCATTCCATTTCTTCTTGAGTTCCATTCTTTATCTAACCTAGACATGTAAATTTCATTACTTGATTGAATTTGTCATCAGTGTATCTTCCATAACAGAATGGAAGATATCTCCCACCACCAGAATCAAGATATAAATAACTTTATCAAATAATTACCATGCCCATCAACTGAACTATGCTTGATAGAGTGTAAAAGGACAAACTTAGTCTAATTTGATCAAACAATCCATCTTCTCAAAGTTAATTACTATCTTGTTTACATAGCTGTAGGGAAAAGTGCTTTGAACATATTAATGTGAGAAGAACATAATTCAAGAGACTTTGTCTTGGAGCTGAGAACTGAGATTCAGAATGTGAAGAAATTCAAGAAGTCTCCCAGATGGTAAGAAAAGCTATAATCTGCTCCCAGGTTGTCTGATTCATTAAGTAAATATAGTATAGTTTTGGCCACTCAGTTGTGTCTGACTCTTTGGGACCCCTGGAGTGTAGCCCACGAGGCTCATTTGTCCATCGGATTCCCAGGCAAGAATACTGGAATGGGTAGCCATTTCTTTCTCCAATGGATCTTCCTGATCCAGGGATTGAATTCATGTCTCCTACAATTCAGACAGATTCTTAACCATCTGAGCCATCAGGGAAGCCCTGATTCATTAGCCCATACTGAACCACATTGCTCTGCTCCAGATTCAAAGAAGTAAAGTGACTTTAATTTAAAATTAAAATTTGAACACACCAATGATGAGAAAGTTATAATTATTCTCTTTGAGGGGACACAGTGAGAGGAGAAGGATACTAGATTTAAGATACAAATAAGTGTGAAATGGGGGTACCAATAAGCACTGTTCAACAAACGACTGGTCCTATTATGTAATTGTCATCTGCCCCCAGTCACTTGCACACACGTGCACACACACAACACACACAGCACCTTTGAAGTGTAGAAAATGTCTTCTCTCTTCACAGTGCCATCTGCAATCTTGCTTCGAATGGCCTGGCCAACCTGCTCTTCATTTTGGTACGCATAAGCACAGTCAATATGGCGAAATCCAACCTCTATAGCAAATTTGGTGACCTCCAGAGTCTCACTCTTAGGAACCTACGTAAGCAAGAAAAAGTTGTTGAAAATCCACATGATTAAGAGATTGCTAAGACACAAGCTTGATCTTACTAAGAATCAACATATCTTCATGCCTTTGTTTAGCTCTGTATGTATGGTGATGGACCCATGACAGTTTCCCTGAACGTTCCTGGTCAGTGATTAAATGGGCACCCAGGAACCCTTCAACCCCATGTGATCAGTGGTTGATCACAGGCATCAGAGGACCTCAATCCCACCACCAGTTTCAGTGATTTGCTGGAAGAATCCAAAGGACTCAGAATAAACTTGTAGTCATGGATAGGATTTATACTGTGAGATGTCTGAAGCAAAATCAACAAAGGTACAGAAGGTATGATAAAAGCATCAAGACTGGACTGTATCCCACGAGACTCCTCCGTCCATGGGGTTCCCAGCAAGAATACTGGAGTGGGTTGCCAGTTCCCTCTCCAGGGGATCTTCCCAACCCAGGGATCAAAGTCAGGTCTCCCACATTTCAGGCAGATTCTTTACCATCTGAGCCACTAGGGAACCTCTGATTCATTAGCCCATATTAAATCACACTGCTCTGGTCTAGGTTCAAAGATGTAAAGCGACTTTAATTTAAAAATAAAATTTGAACACACCAATGATGAGAAAATTACAATTATTCTCTTTAAGGGGGGCATGGTGAGAGAAGACATGTACTAGATTTCAGGTAGAAATATGTGAGGAAAAAACAAGTACCAATAAGCAACATTCACCAAACTACTGATCCTGTTACTTAAAGGTGGTATCAATAAGCATCTATGGCAAATGGTTAAGGAAAAAATTGAAACAGTGACAAACTTTATTTTTTCTTGGGCTCCAAGATCACTGCAGTTGGTGACTGCAGCCATGAAAGCATAAACGATGCTTACTCCTTGGAAGAAAAGCTAGGACCAGCAACCTAGACAGCATATTAAAAAACAGAGACATTACTTTGCAAACAAAGGACTGTCTAGTCAAAGCTATGATTTTTCCAGTGTCATGTATGGATGTGAGAATTGGACCATAAAGAAAGCTGAGCGCCAAAGAACTGATGCTTTTGAACTGTGGTGTTGCAGAAGATTCTCAAAGGTCCTTTGGACTACAAGGAGATCAAACCAGTCAGTCCTAAAGGAAATCAGTCCTGAATATTCATTGGAAGGATGATGCTGAAGCTGAAGCTCCAGCTTTTGGCCACCTGATGTGAAGAACTGCTGCTGCTGCGGCTAAGTCACTTCAGTCGTGTTCTACTCTGTGTGACCCCATAGACAGCAGCCCACCATGCTCCCTTGTTCCTGGGATTCTCCAGGCAAGAACACTGGACTCATCGGAAAAGACCCTGATGCTGGGAAAGATTGAAGGCAGGAGGAGAAGAGGATGACAGAGGACGAGATAATTGGATGACATCATCGGCTCAATAGACATGAGTTAAAGCAAGCTCTGGGAGATGGATAACAGACAGGGAAGCCTGGCGTGCTGCAGTCCATGGGGTCAAAAAGAGTTTGGACATGACTGAGCAACTAAACTGAACTGAACTGCATCAAGAAACCAGGTGAAAGCTTCTAAGATCCATGTTTGCCAGTATATCACAGAGAAAACACCAAAGAAAAACTATATCTATTCAATCTATACAAAGTGATGTTCTCATGTAAGTATCTGTTTTAATGATTAACACAATTAAGATAGTTAACAAATCCATCACCTCATATAGCTAACTTTGGGGAGTGTTTGTGAGGATACTAAATATATATTCTCTTATAAAGTTTCACAATATAACCCATTATATTCAAGTATAGTCATGATGTGGTACATCAGGTCTCTAGACATTCATCGCATTACAAAAGGTTTGGACCTTTGACTAACATCTTTCAATATTTCCCAATCTTGTCCCCTACTTCTGGTCACCATTCCTCTGCACTCTGCTTCTCTGAGTTCAATGTTTTAGATTCTACCTATGAAGAGAACATACAGTGTTTGTCTTTCTATTTCTGGCTTATTTCACTATTCTCCAGGTTCCCCTGTGTGGTTGCAAATGGTGGAATTACTTTCCTTTTCAAGCTGAATAAAATTTCAATATGTTTCTGCAATCTAGGATCTTTCATGTTTCAAGGAGGCAGATGCTTGGTCCAAGTTCCCCCTGTTGGGTCTAGTCCTGGTTTTCCTGATGACGCATGCCTTGTGGAATGTAGAGAGCTCAGTACTAGGCTGGACCCTTCCCTCCGCTCATCACATTTTGCAAAGTGAACAATCCCTGTCTTTTATCTGCAAAATATCTCTGAATATTTTCTTTTATTCTATAAATTAGAAAAGTGAGATTCAAAGTTTAAAGAGCAGCCCGTTGTCACAACTACATACTCTAAGACAAGATGGACAGCAAAGTTTCTGGCTTCCAGTCTAGAGACTTGTCCACTAGTCTCTCTTATGCCCAAGCACTGAAAACTATACTCTAATAAAAAGACACTACAAAACCCAAGGATACAGTATGAAGCCTGACCTATAAGACTGTAGCTTATTCCCTCAAATGATACTGTTGTTCCCATTGGAAAAAGTTTCCAAGCACTAACAGAATCACAAGGCAAAGTATAGCTGCCGTGTGTCGCCTGGACCGAGCAGGTATCCCGCAGTAGAAAAGCAGTTCTCTCCCATTAGATTCCAGTCACCTCATCTTCAGGACCTTCCACCTCAAATACTGCCCTGGGTGAAATACTAATTGGGAAGGAGGGAAGAGTTCTGGAATGAAATACCCAAAGAAACCCCACCATTGCAGTTGCCCTCAAAGCCAAACAGCTGACAGTCAGTGTTCTCAACAGCCGAGTCTCACCTCTTCTGCCAAGCTGGGAAAGAGACGGAAACTGAAGGGGAACCCAGAGTAGTCTGCAGGTGAGCACAGCCTCAGACTCTGATGCAGAGTGGAGACTGGATGCTCCCTCCCCTTTCACAGGGCACGGTTCTAGCCTGGTTAGTGGAACCATGAGATCCTCCCAGAGTCACACAGGAGCTCAGTGTTGGACAACTGAAGTTCTCTTCCACTCATGTTACAGCCACTTACAATTTTTATCTCAGCCCCAAATCACTACTCTTACCTCTGGAGGTGCAAAAGTGCCAAATCCCAAAACAGGGATGAAGTGGCCGTCATTAAGCTTCACTTTCTTCTGGTTTTTGGGATCCATTGTCATTTCTCTGACTAAGCAGACTCTGATTTTCCCTTCTGCCTTCACAGTTGATAAACACCAGGATGGTCACGCCCCAGCTGCACTTTCCAATGTCAGCAGATACATTGTAGGAGGAGAAAGGTGAAACCAATCCCAGGGCATAAGAAGAGGATTGAAGCCAATGAACTGGTTTGCTTCTTATCAATGCAATGTTAAATTATATAATGATGAGGTTAAATAATTATTGACCATATGTTAGACTAGAAACTTCCACATGATTTTTTTCATTTTTCCAATATTAAACTTAATGTGTATCAACATCAATTGAAAAAATTTAACTATTTTACCATACATACATACACACATTCACAGAATCACACAATTTAAGAGAATGATTAATAAACATTTTATAAAATCTTACTTTTTAATAAAGAAAACCAAAGCAAAATAAATTTGCCTTTTTACTTTTCCCACCAGCATAATTATGTTGCTATCCAGACCCAACAATGGTGATATCCTGAAAAGAATATTAAAACCACACATTCTGGCAAAGTGTTTATTGGAGATTAATTATTAATAGTTTTTGGATACCATGTACAGTGTGCAGACAAACCCTTACAGGGGTTAATCCTTGGACTTAGTTACATAACTTTTAGAAAGATATCATAGTGGAAATGATAATGAGTTCATGTATGTTATTATGTTGCTCAATGGTTAGTCGTAAATGAAGAAGCTGTACACAAGCTAAACTGTAACAGATAAGGGAAGAGTTAGGGAGATCAAGATGCATTGATACAATGGGATGTTGTGAAGTCAAATAAAATTTAACATGTGGAGTGATGTCAGCAAAATGGTGAGCTAGGAAGTGTTGAATTCTCTCTTATAAATGTGAGAAATCAATCAGAAACCAGATGAAAAACCTCACTGGAGCTCTGAAATTAGTCAAACAGTCAAAATCTATAGGAATACATTGAACACACAATCAGGAAAATTCCAGACCTGAGAGGAAGGACATTTATTGTGTTTTTCCTCACACTTATCTCTCCCCTGACTTGAAGAGTGAAGTCTTGATCTATAATGGGTGGCAACTCTGTTCCCAGCTGCTTCCAGCAAACAAGATTGATCACAAAAACCTTGTGCAATGTTCCAACCTGTTTGGGGCTGCCCGAAGACTGTCTGTTTCACCTAAGCCTAGGCTTAAACTGAAGAGCTGCCGAAATGCTCATTACTGTTGCAGAGGAGACTAGATACATATAGGGCCAGGGACAAGGGAGGAAGAGTGGAGACATAGACTAGAACATATAAAACCCTGAGTAGACCTGGCATATGGATTGTGAGGACAGAGGCCATTTTAAAACAGCCATTCACTCAGGGGAATCAAAGAGGCACACCTCCTCCAGGCAAGGTGCTGACTCACTCAGAAATGAACTGAGTGTCCTCAGCTTGCTTATTGGGCTAATCCCAGGACTAAAGCATGCCAAGTTAACTAGTGAAGGCCAGCCAGGAGGATATGGCACAAATCTGCAAAGAGTGGGTATTTTGCACTTGTTTCAGGTGCCCAATTGTGAACACACTCGCTCCCCACACACATAAACCTCACTATGCATCAAAGATTCACACATACAAGTCACAAATATGGAACCCTTAGAAGACTAGAAGGGAAGTTCCTGACACTAGATTTGGATATGTCACCAAAGCACAGGCAACAGAAGAAAAAAATAGGTAAATCAGTATTCATCAAAACTCAAAATGTTTTTTGCATCAAAGGAAACATTCATACAAAGGTTGTGAAAAGGTAATCCACAGAAAGGGAAGAAAACTGCAATATACATTTATGATAAAGCTTAATGGAGTGGAACTTCCTGGAAACACCCTTAAACTTTATCTCAAATCGCTTGGCTCAACTGCCAATTCTCTTGGTGACCTTTACTCTTTAATGCTTTCAATTCAGTTCAGTTCAGTTCAGTTCAGTCAGTCAGTCATGTCGGATTCTTTGCGACCCCAAGGACTGCAGCACATCAGGCTTCCCTGTCCATCTTCAACTCCCCGAGTTTACTCAAACTCATGTCCATTGAGTCAGTGATGCCATCTAACCATCTTGTCCTCTGTCATTCCCTTCTCCTCCTGCCTTCAATCTCTCCCAGCATCAGGGTCTTTTCAAATGAATCAATTCTTCTCATCAAGTGGCCAAAGTATTGGAGTTTCAGCCTCAACATCAGTCCTTCCAATGAATACTCAGGACTGATTTCCTTTTGGATGGACTGATTGGATCTCCTTGCTGTCTATTTCCATAATTAACCTTCTGAATTTCCCTGCCTATTGAAGAAAAATGTAAAGTTTTTATTTCTTCACTCTTTCTGAGTTTGTGATGTCTACCATCATCTCCCTTCCCTACTGAATTCAAAGCATTTTCTAAGAGCATTTGGATTTTCACCTTGAACTAGTCCTAGTGTTTCCCCACCAGCAGACATGGACATGGTAGAAATTGTGTCAGTCTTTATGTGAACAGCTGACACCCAAGAATGGAAACACATTGTTCCACAAACATCACACCAAGCACTCTGGTGTATTCTCTCCACACCCTCCAGTAGGCATTTCTGTTTCTCTTTGACTCCAGTTTTCTACACAGTGCATCCCAAACCATAGTAACTGTGTGGACTGGATGATGGTAAGCTCCAGGTGACAGTGGCCTTGGTGCTTTGGTCATGTGCCCTGGTTCCGGCGTCTGTTCCCTCCCCTCCACGTCTCAGTACCACCACCTGTTCTTCATCTTTGTATTCTTGCACTTACTGGATCTCAGAGTTTGAGGAAACTTGAAACCCAGTCACAATCAGAGGATAAGTGTGATCAGATCACAACAGGAATAAAGTGTTACACCATTAAGCATCTTTATTATAAAAGGAGCTGATAATAATATAAAAGAAATTCAGATTCTCAAAGAAGTGTTCAAGAAGCTCTTCTTCAGTTCAGTTCAGTTCAGTTGCTCAGCCGTGTCTGACTCTTTGCGACCCCATCAACTGCAGCCCACTAGGCTTCCCTGTCCATCTCCAAATCCCAGAGCCTACTCAAACTCATGGCCATAGAGTCAGTGATGCCATCTAGCCATCCTATCCTTTGTCATCCCCTTCTCCTCCTGCCTTCGCAGAATAAGTGTGGTCAGATCACAACAGGAATAAAATGTTACATCAATAAACATCTTTATTATAGAGTGGGTTGATAATAGTGTACAAGAAATGCTCATATTTGTGAGCAAGCATTCAAGGATCTCTTCTTAGGTAATGTGCATTTCAACATCTGCTGGGTGTTCGTCCATTCCATCTTCAATGAGAACAATTTCTTCGTGTCCTGGAGCAAGCACACCTATTGTTCTTGTTCTCATAACTAGAAAATTCTCCTCAATATAGTGTTATGATTTCCACCCACAAATTCAGATGAATAAGAAGAAAACACAGTTATTTGTTCTTGGAATTGATCTTTCTTGCAAAATTGTAGCTGAAGAACATCCTCTATTCTGTACACAGAGCCAAGACTTGGGAGTACCCCCATCTTCAGGGACTAGCTTCACCCATTGTCCCAAGTCCTTTGTGCATTCAGGCCCAGCTGCCTGCCTAGTGGTCAGCCCAGCTACAGAGGGAAAAGAGAGGGTTACTGCTTTGAGGTCTCAATGTCTAATTTTTGATACAAAACAGAAACAAGAAAAAAATCTTAATACAGTGACCTAACAGTGTGTGGCTAGAAGACAACTTCGGACTGTGCTGGGAGAAAAGATCCCACATCAGGTCACAGAAAGTCTCTCTCAGACAGTATCTGGAAGGTTTCACGTGCGAATTTTGACATTCACAGTAGAAACATATCAAGGACTACTCCTCAAATATACAGAAATTCAGGATCATTCATCTTATTATTTGGTCACAAACTTTTTAAGTTGCTTTCAGTCAAGTCTGTGTTCCTCATCTCTACAGCATCTTTAGTTTCCTTTTTGGGGGAGAACCCTGACCTGATGGACACGACACATTTAAAGTACACAACACATCTAGTGGATCCAAAGAAGAGAGCTCATTACTCACCACCCAGGTAACACTAGGTTTCCTCTCACATGTATGCAGATGTGGCTTTGGAAAATTGATGCAAAAGTGCTCTTGCAATTCTTATTCAGTTCCAGGGTCAAAGACACAAAGCCTGCCCCTATTAAGTAAAGTTCACTCATCCATTCCTTATAGCCCAAAACTATGCAGCATTTTCATTCTAATGTATTAAATTTTTCTTTTGGAGGGAAATTTCTTTATATTGCTGTGTAGGTTGCTACCATACAACAATGTGATTCAGCAATAATTATATTTTCTTAACTGATAAGATTTGAACTTACATCAACCCGTGTTCCTTTCTATGTTTACTTAGAGATTAGAACAGTCAGAATGCAGTATGACTGGGCAAAGGTTAGAACACAAGAATGTTCTCTTGTAAGAGCACCCAACCCTCCTACGTCCAAGGATGACCCATTCTCTCCCCTGCTTTATTTCTCTCCATCTCACTGTTAGAAGTCATGAGGAATATAAAATTTTAACCTGACTTGCAGGCCTTCAGATCGCCTTGCCCCGATTTCACAGATGCTGGTAAAAGACAGAATGTTTATCACCCACAACAAATGCCGTAGCCAATGTAAGAATATTCTTGTTCAGCTTTTCTGAAACATACTTGACATATCTCAGTGTGAAGTCTTAAAGGTTACCATGTGATCCGGTGTGCATAAATATTGTGAAAATGTTCACCACAGCAAGGTTCATCCTTGACTCTATTTCTAAAGGTTGAAGTGGTGGGACCAGGTGACATCTAAACAGGCAATGGATTGGATTATAGGAGGAAAAGGTTAAGTCTTGGGGCCCTGGACCAACAACACGAAGCACTCAGCATGCCTGCCCTTTCTCTGGATGGAGATGTTTTCTTCATATTACTGGACAGTAAGAACACCCTCCATTTCTCTGGAAAGAGCCAGTTTCTATGTTGCAGGACTGTTCCCTGTAAAAATAAGAATTAGTATGGCAGGAAGGTTAGTGAGTGCCTCTGCATCTCAGGTGTCAGAAATGCAAGATTCTGTGGACAGTCATTTCCCAAAGGGCATTGATCCATTTCTAACAGCTAAAGACTTGTGATTTCATCCACCATCCTTACCCTCCACTAGACTGTCACCTCAAGACACTTCTTACTTTCATTTCATTCTTGTCTGCTTTATGTATTGACAAAACATTGTCTTATTAAAAGTGCTTGATAAGGTTTTTTTGAGTAAATTAATCAATGAATGAAGAACTCATCCAAACGCTGACCATGGAAGAACAAGAGGGTAGAGGAGTAGGTGGACGTGGAGTACATCTCTCTCTTTGGATACATCAGGAATGCACCTTCAGACACAGAAGTGCATGCAGAACACCAGCTGAGAGCAGACAGGCGTACCTGACCAGTGGAAAAGAATATACAGAAACACGCAAAACTCAGTAGGACAAAGGAACCAGAGGGAAAAACAGGAGTGTTAGTAGGACTGGACCTGCCCTTGCTGGGTGTGGGACTGAAGCAGGGGTCTGATTCCCAGAGCAGGGCAATTGTCTGAGTCAGAGGAGAAACATTTAAGGCTGAGAGTGAAACAGCTGATCTGCTGCAGCCTAAATGGAATGAGAATCAGACAGTCCTTGACACAGCCATATATATGTGGGCAGGAACATGGGTCTCCTGGAAGGGACAGTGGCTGGGAGCTGGAGTTTAGGGATTGTGGAGCAATCCCAGTGAGAGGGCTGCTGTTGACTGTGGACAGACAGATCGAGGAGATGTGAGGGAGGAGACTGTGGTGGGAAATGCCTGTGGAGGAAAACCTGGCATCTGTGGAAGAAAGGCGATACTGCTGAGCCATGCATAAGGGGTGGAACCATCGCCATAGCCTCTCTCTTCCCACACACCAGCATTGGCAGATGAACAGCAGAGAGGCTGGCCCATCAAACCCCTGGGACACTGAACTACAGAGTAGGACCCAGGGTGCCCTTTTAACTGCCTGATGTGCAAAAAAACAGAAAAAGACCTCAGGCAAAGGAGCCCTCTAAGTGCCTGAACAGGCAGAGCTATAGACAAAGACTGGCCAAAGAGGTCTTCTGATCACCAGCTACAAGAGACTCGAAAAAAGACTCTGATAGGGCCATAACTCCTGCCACGGAGGCAGTCTGTGTCCCTGCACACTTGGCTCCACCGGGGTCCCCGCAAGCCAAGCAGCTGCACCACCTTCACACTCCACCCTCACTGTGGCAGAGCTGCCACAGGCAAATATATATATATATCTTATGTTTATGCACACAAGGTCGCTTCAGTCCTGTCTCTTTGTGACCCTGTGGATTGTGTCCTGCTAGGCTTCTGTCAGAGAGGGAGTTCTACTGGAGCATATTGGCCAATACTGGTTGCCATATCCTTTTGGAGCACTTTATTTTCTACTACCCTAGTGGTGAACTCCTCTGAGTACCTGGTGCTGCCAGAATCCCTGCAAACCAAGTAGCTGCACCACCTCCACACTTGGCCCTTACAGGGGCAAACCCAAGCCCAGGAGGACAGCCTCAGAAGCTAAACCCCAGTGGACGATCCATATGTAGAGGTAGAAATAAAACCACAATTGAAACCCAGGGACAGTGTGGCTAAGGAAGAAGACCCAAAACCTTCCCACCAGCTGTACAAGCTGCAGATTAAATCCACATGATCAACTAAGCAGACTCTGTGTCTATGGAATACATAAAAGGCCATTAAGAGCTCCCACAAAAGAAAACGCGCTAGCTCCGATAGCTGTGGACACTGGAGGCAAGAACACACAGGTGTAGGACCAGATTAGAATCTGAGAAGCCCCCACAGCAGGTCTGGAGATCAGTACAGTGTTGGAGGACATCCTAGGGAGGTGAGGTGGGCTGTGATTTACAGCAAGGGGAAGGATTCTGACAGCAGTAACTCAAGAAAAGCATTTATTATTCTTATTTTTTTACTTGTTCCGTAGATTCTTTTGGATTTTTTTTTCTTTTTTCCTTTTTGCCCCCTCTGTTGTATTTGTCAGTTTTATTGGCACCATGAAATTTAATTAAGTTTTTGGCTTTTTTTTCTTTTTCATAAGTCACTTTTTTTTATTGTTGTCATAAACTTCTGCCTCTACGTTGGGCTTTTGCAGTTCTGTGGCATCTTTCCTCTTTTCTTTCCCCTTTTTAAATTTTAATCTTTAACTTTTTAAACCTACTACTATTTTTTCTACATTATTCCTTTGTTTGCTTTTCCTACTTTTTTTTTTCACCCTTGCAGTTACTCTTGAATGTATAAAAATCTTTATCTACCTCTATTTAACTTTGCATGTGCATTCTTTCTTTCTTTTCTTTCTCTCTTTTCCTCTCAACATATTAGTTTTATTTTCATTGCTCTCTTCCCCAATTTGCACCTTGCTTTAGTTTTGTTGACCAGTTTGTGCTTTAATTAGTTTTGTTCTGATAGATATAATTTTTGGTTTCCTTTGTTCACCATGTCAATCTATTATACTTAATTTTTGTTGTACTGTATTGATTTTGCTTATGAGTGCCTATGTATATGTGTATATTCAATGACATCTTCTATTGTTGTTATAAACCTCTGCCTCTGCATTAGGTTTTTGCAGTTCTGTGGGCTTTTCCTTTTTTCCCCCTTTTTTCTTTCTTCTTCCATTTTTTTCTCTTTTCTCTTTTCTATAATTTTAATTTTTAAATTTAACCTATTATATTTTTTCTACATTTATTCTATTGTTTGCCTTTTCTACAGTTCTTTTTCCCTTACAGTTCATTTTTAATGTATATAAATCTTCATCTATATTTATTTAACTTTGCATATCCTTCCTTTTCTTTCTTTCTTTTCTTCTCAACATATTTGATAGTTTTGTTTTCATTGCTTTTTTTCTCCACTTGGCACCTTGTTTTACTTTTGTTTTCCAGTTGGTGCTTAAGTTAGCTTTGTTCTTTTTTTTTCTATTTATTTATTTAGTTTTAATACTTTATTCTACATTACAATACTGTATTGGTTTTGTCATACATTGACATGAATCAGCCACAGGTGTACATGATCTCCCAATGCTAAAGTCCCCTCCCACCTCCCACCCCATATCATCTCTCTGGATCATCACATGCACCAGCCCCAAGCATCCTGTATCTTGTATTGAACATAGACTGGCACTTCGTTTCTTACATGATAGTATACATGTTTCAATGCCGTTCTCCCAAATCATCCCACCCTCTCCCTCTCCCTCAGAGGCCAAAAGTCCGTTCTATACCTCTGTGTCTTTTTTGTTGTCTCACATACAGGATCATCATTACTATCTTTCTAAATTCCATATATATGTGTCAGTATACTGTATTGGTGTTTTTCTTTCTGGTTTACTTCACTCTGTATAATCGGCTCCAGTTTCATCCATTTCATTAGAACTGATTCAAATGTATTCTTTTTAATGGCTGAGTAATACTCCATTGTGTATATATACCACTATACTTTTAGTTTGTTAGCTTTGTTCTTAATGGGTAAATAGAATTTTTGATTTCTGTTGTTTGCCAGGTCAATGTACTGTACTTTATTTTTGCTGGACTGATTTCACTTTGCTCATGGGGGTATATGTATATGTATATGTATATATTCCATCATTTTAATTGTTATTTGCCTGATTTTGTAACTGCCATCTGTCTTGGTTTCCTGCTTTTGGATATTTATTTTACTCTCCCTTAATGCCATAACAAACCACCTGTGAAATCTTCGTTCCTGACCAGAGATCAAACCCTGAGCCTTTGGAGTGGGAGCACTGACTCCAAGCCCTAGACTGCCAGAGAACTAACCCTAGGGAGTATCAAACAGTGAGAACTCACAAAGGAAACACTTGAATACAAGACCTGGCATCACCTAACCAGTGGCACCCTGGGCAGGAAACCTCATCTAAACAACAAACAAAGTAAAACAAGCTCAGTCATCAGCAGACAGGAGGAACACTTCACTCAGCCTTGCCCATCAGAGGAAAACCAACCAAACAAACAAAAATTCAACTCAAATCTCACCCTGTATGAAGCTCACACAAACCACTGGACCAACCTCAGGAGGGCAGAAACCAAAAGGATGAAATAATTCAACTTTCTTCAAGGAAAGAATTTAACTTTTCTTGAAGCATGGGAAAATGAGACTTCAAACACAATACCTTAAGAAAACTGAAAAGGCAGAGAACTGCTGTACAAATGAGGGAACAAACTAGAAACACAGAAGTCCAAAAAAAAAAATCAAGAGGAAATAGGAAAATTACCTGAAAAAGAATACAGAATGATAGTAAAGATGATTTTTAAAACCTTTGAAAACAAAATGGAGAAAATGCAAGAATCAATTAACAAAAGACCTAGAAGAACTAAAGAATATAACAGAAGAAAAAAGATCTACAAAATCAACCTCAAACAATTAGAAAATGCCAATAGGAACATATATAACAATAATTACTTTAAACGTAAATGGATTAAATGCTCCAACCGAAAGATATAGATTGGCTGAAGGGATACAAAAATAAGACCCATATATATGCTGTCTACAAGAAACCCAGTTCAGACTTCAAGACACATATAGACTGAAAGTGAGAGGATGGAAAAATATATTCCATGCAAATGGGAAGCAAAAGAAAGCTGGAGTAACAATCCTCATATCAGACAAAATAGACCTTAAAATAAAGATTACAAGAAATAAGGAAGGATTCTACATGATGAGTAAGGATCAATCCAAGAGGAACACATAACAATTGTAAATATATATGCACCCAACATGCAGCACTTCAATACATTAAAAAAAAAACACTAACAGACATAAAAGGAGAACTTAATAGTAACACAATAATAGTAGGAGACTTTAACACCCCACCCATACCAATGGAAAGATCATCAAAGCAGAAAATTAATAAGGAAACACAAGTCTTAAATGATACATTAGATGAGATAGATCTCATTGATATCTTCAGGACTTTCCATCTAAATGCAGAAGAATACACCTTCTTCTCAAGTGCACATGGAACATTCTCCAGGATAGACCATGTCTTGGGTCACAAATCATGTCTCAGTAAACTTAAGAAAATTAAAATTGTATCAAGCATCTCTTCTAACCACAATGCTATAAGACTAGATATCAATTATAAAAAAAAAAACCACCCTGCAAGAAACACAAACACATGGAGATTAAACAACACATCTCTAAATAACCAACAGTTTAGTGAAGAAATCAAGAGAAATTGAAAGATTTCAAGAAACAAATGAAAATGAAAACATGACAACTCAATACCTATGCTATGCAACAAAAGCAGTTCTAAGAGGGAAGTTTATAGCAATACAATCCTACCTCAAGAAACAAGAACAGCATCAAATAGACAACCTAAGTTTATACCTAAAGCAAATGGAAAAAGAAGAAGAAAAAATCCCAAACTTAGTAGAAGGAAAGAAATCATAAAGATCTGAGCAGAAATAAATGAAAAATAATTGAAAGAAACAATAGTAAAGATTAATAACACCAAAGGTTGGTTCTTTGAGAAGATAAACAAAATTGACAAACCCTTAGCCAGACTATCAAGGAGAAAAGAGAGAACCAAATCAGCAAAATTAGAAGGAAAGGTTAGAACAGACAATGCAGAAATACAAAAGATTTTAAGAGACTGTTATGAACAACTATAAGGCAATAAAATAGATAACCTAGAAGAAATAAACAGATTCTTAGAAAAATTCAATCTTCCAAGACTGAACCAGGAAGAAATAGAAATTATAAACAACCCAAATACAAGCACTGAAATTGAAGCTATGATTTAAAATCTCCCAAAAAAAACAAAAGCCCAGAACCTGATGGCTTCACAGGAGAATTCTATCAAATATTTAGAGAAGAGCTAATGCCTGTCCTTCTAAAACTTTTTCAAAAAATTGCAGAGGAAGAAACACTTACAAACTCATTCTACAAGGCCACCATCACCCTAATACCAAAACCAGACACAGACAACACAGAAAAAGGAAACTATAAGCCAATATCACTGATGAACATAGATGCAAAAATCCTCAACAAAAGTTTAGCAAACAGAATTCAGCAACACATCAAACAGCTCTTACACCATAATCAAATTGGGTTTATTCCAGGGATGGAGGGTTCTTCAACATATGGAAATCAATCAATGAGAACCACCATATTAACAAACTGAAAGATAAAAACCATATGATAATCTCAATAGATGCAGAAAAAACCTTTGACAAAATCCTGCACCTATTTATGATTAAAACTCTTTCAAAAATGGGCACAGAAGGAACCTACCTCAACATAGTAAAGGCCATAAATGATAAGCCTACAGCAAACATTATTTTCAGTGGTGAAAAACTGAAAGCATTCCCCCTAAGATCCCCTGATCCCAAGATCCCCAAGACAAGGGTGTTCACTTCCTTCACTATTCTTCAGCATAGTTCTGGAAGTGCTACCTACAACAATCAGAGAAGAAAAAGATATAAAAGGAATCCAGATCAGAAAGAAGTACAGTTCTCAGTGTTTGCAGATGACATGATACTCTACATAGAAAACCCTAAAGATACTATCAGAAAATTACTAGAGCTAAGGCTATAGTCTTTCCAGTAGTCATGTATGGATATAAGAGTTGGATTATGAAGAAAGCTGATCACTGAAGGATTGATGTTTTTGAATTGTGGTGTTGGAGAAGGCTTTTGAGAGTCCCTTGGACTGCAAGGAGATCCAACCAATCCATCCTAAAAAAGATCAGTCCTGGGTGTTCACTGGAACGATTGATGCTAAAGCTGAAGCTCCAATACTTTGGCCACCTGATGCAAAGAGCTGACTCATTTGAAAAGACACTGATGCTAGGAAAGATTGAGGGCAGGAGGGGCAGGGGACTAAGGGACTAAAAGTGGAGACATAGACTGGAACTTGTAAAACCCTGAGTAAAACTGGGGTGTGGATTTAGTGGACACTGGGCATTCAAAAATAGCCACATATTCTGGAGAATCAAAGAGGTACATGTATGCCAGGTGAGAGCTGACTCAGAAATGAACTGAGTTGCCCTTAGCTGAACTGTTGGACTGACCCCAGGACTAGGAACATGCCAGGTTAACCAGTGAAGGCCAGTCAGTGACATGGCACAAATCTGCAAAGAGTGGGTATTTGCTGTTGTTTTAAGTACAGAATTATGAAGACGCACACACACCAACAAATGCATCAAAGACCTTCATATGCAGATACAAATATGGAACTCTTAGAAGAAAAACTAGAGGGAAAGCTTCATGACTTTAGATTTGGATATGTCACCAAAGTACAGGCGTGCAGGTGTGGTAATTTTCATGTTTCAGGCATGTCAGACTCTGTGTGACCCATGGCTCCTCTGTCCATGGGATTCTCCAGGTAAGAATACTGGAGTAGATTGCCATGCCCTTCTCCAGGGGTTCTTCCTGACCCAGGGATTGATGCTGCATCTCTTAATTCTCCTGCATTGGCATGTGGGTTCTTTACCACTAACGCCACCTGGGAAGCCACTAGTGTAACCAAAGCACAAAGAACAGAAGAACAATAGGTAAATCAGTATTCATCAAAACTCAGAAAGTTTTTGCATCAAATAAGCTACCAAGAGAGTGAAAATCAATCCACAGAATGGGAAGAAAAGTCTTTGCAAATCATATTTCTGATAAAGCTAAGTTGACTGGAATTTCCTGGAAACATCCTAAAACTTGATCTGAAATTGTTTGATTCAATTGCCAAGGTCAGTTGGTGACCTTTACTCTTAATTTTGGCTAATATTTCCACAATTAATCTTCTGATTATCCTTGCCTATTGATGCAAAATTTACAGATTTTGTATCTCCTCACTCCTTCTGAGTTTGCCTTGACTACCACCGTTTCTCTTTCTTACTGATTTAAAGCATTTTCTAAGAGAATTTGGATTTAAACCTTGAACTACTCTTAGTGTTTTTCAACTAGCAGAAATGGATGTGGTAGAAATTTTTACATTCTGTATGTGAACAGCTGACACTCAGGAATGGAAGCACATTGTTCCACAAACATCACACAAGCACTCTGGTGCATTCTCTCCCTACCTCCAGTAGTCACCTCTGCTTCCCTTCTGCTTTTCTCTTGACTCCAGTTTTCTACACAGTGCTTCCCACATCAAAGTAACTGTGTGAACAGGATGATGCTAAGCTCCAGGTGACAGTGGCCCAGGTGCTTTGGTCATGTGCCCTGGTTCTTGCTTCTATTCCATCCTCGCCACATCTCAGAACCACGACCTGTTCTTCATCTTTGTATTCGTGCACTTACTGGAAATCAGAGTTTGGGGGAACTTGAAGAACAGTCACAGTCACAGAATAATTGTGACCATATCACAACAGGAATAAAATGTTGTCATAAGCATCTTTATTATAGAAGGAGTTGATCATAATATATGGAAAAGGTCGATTCTCAAACAAGAGTTCAAGGAGTTCTTATGTAACATGCATCCTAATATCAGCTGGATGTTCACCTAACCTCATCTTCAATACAAACCATTTCTTCACATCTTGACACAAGTACACCTAGTATTCTTGATCTGATAACTACAAACATCTTTCATCATAATGTCCATGATTTCCATTCACAAATTTAATGAGTAAGAAGAAATCTGAGTTTTTAGTTTTTCTTGGAATTGATTTTATTTGGGCTGTTTCAAAATTGATCTTTCTTGGGAAACATAGCTGAAGAACATACTGCATTCTAGGTAAGGAGTCAAGACTTGAGGGTGACTCTGATCATCAGGGACTAGCTCTGAAACCAGGCACAAGCTTCTATGTCTTCAACGTTGTACAGCAGAAACCAACACAACATTGTAATGCAATTATCCTCCAATTAAAATAAAATAAATTCCAAAAAAGTTTGTGATCAAATAATAAGATAAATAACACTGAATTTCTATGCATTTGAGCAAATACTCCTTGATGGCTTTCACTTTGATTGCCAAAATTCACATGAAACCTTCTAGATACTGTCTGAGTGACACTCTCTGTGGTCTGGAGAAAAATAAAAATGTCTTCTGATGTGGGATATTTGTTCTTTGAAGTAAAATGCTGACTCAGGAGTAATGATTGAGAAATGTGAAGATGCAGAAATACCCTAGACTTGTTGAAAGCAGGAGGTTGATAATGCTTGAAACTTCACCTTGAAGCCAACAGTCCAAGGACTGTGCATGAGCTGGTCTTGCCCTGATCCTTAAACACCATGAAACTCTTCACTAACTGCTCCAGGGAGAGTCACATGATCTTGAAGGCATTAGTCCTCTGTGGCTCCCTTTGCCTGGTAAAGCAACTCTTTGCTACTTCACCCAATATTCTGTCTCTGTGTTTCTATTTGGCACCAGTGAACAAGGGCAGAGTTTTGGTAACAGCTGCGAGAGACATGCATTGTCCCAAGTCATGTGTTCCATCCAGGTACAGCTGCCTGAATGGTGGTCAGCCCAGCTCCAAAGGGAACACACAGGGCAGCGGTGTCAAAGTCTCGATCTCTCAATGCTGATATAAGAGAGGAAACAAGCAAAGAGGCTTTATGTAATTGCCTATATGAGTGTGAGGATGTAGGACAGCTAGAACCAGGCTGGGAGAAAAGACTCCATATCAGAAAACCCTTTTACTATTCTCCAGACCACAGAGTCTCACTCAAACAGTATCTAGGTTTCATGTGAATTTTGGCAATCACAGGAAAGCTATCAAGAGCTATTTGCTCAAATGTATACAAATTCAGTGTTATTTATCTGATTATTTGATTACAAACTTTTTTTTGGAGTTTATTTTGTTTTAATTGGAGGATAATTGCTTTACAATGTTGTGTTGATTTCTGCTGTACAACACTGAATATCAGCCATAGTTATATGTAGTCCCCCTCCCCCTTGAGCCTCCCTCCCACCCTCTCCCCCAACCACCCCTCTAGGTCCTCCGAGAGCACAGAGCTGAGCTCTCTGTGCTATACAGCAGCTGTCCACTATCTATCTGTTTTACACATATATAATAGATAGTGTATATATGTCAATGCTTCTTCCTCAACTCGTCCCAAACTTTTGAAATTCCTTCCAAAAAGACTGTGTTCCTCATCTCTGAAACATCTTTAGGTCTCCCTTTGGGGAAGAACCCTGACCTCTTGGATACACAGCACGTCTAGGGTACACAACCCCTCTAGCCGGCTCCCAGTGAGACAACTCATTTCTTATTCACCAACCAGCAAACACCAGATTTACTGTCACATATACACAGACTTGGCTTTGGGCAAACTAATAGAAAGCTAATTTTGCACCACTTGTGGGGTTCCAAAGTCAAAGACACAAAGCCTGCACCTATTAAGCAAAACACATTTATCCACCCTCTACAGCTCAAAACTATAGTAACATTTTCTTAACTGATAAGATTTGAACTCATATCAACCCATGAATATTCAGGGGGTGGACTAACAGGAGAAAAGCCTTGCATCTAAGGATCCTGGGTCAATGGCATTCAGGATCCCTCTCTTTCTCAGGAGGGAGATGTTTTCTTTACTGCACAGCAAACATGCCCTCCATGTCTCTGCAAGGAGCTACTGTTTCTATGTTGCAAGGGTGTTTGTTGTACAGACAAATACTTGTGTGAGATGAATGGTAGTTGGTGCCTCTGCCTAATAGATATACAGAAATGGGAGAGATTTTGTAGTACTGTCTCCTTCTGGCACTTACCCATTTCTAAGAGCTAAATTCTAATTTCATTCACAGTGTCACCCTCCACTAGACTATCAACTCAAGAATTTATTTTAATTGATTCTTCTCTATTTTATTTATTGATAAAAAAATGTCTTCCCTAATGTGTTCAATACACTTTTGCTGAATACATCAAGGAATGAACGGCAAAACATATGGGAACTAATCAAAATGTTTAGCATAAAAAGGCATGAAGTCGCTTCAGTCATATCCGCCTTTTTGTGACCCTTTGGACTGTAGCCTTCCAGGCTTCTCTGCCCATGGGATTCTCCCAGCAAGAATACTGAAGTAGGTTGCCATTTCCAGACATATCTAAATCATTTTCCTGTACAGCAGAAATTAACAGAACATTGTAAACCAATTACAATGGTAGTTGAAATATTATAGCTTCAACAAAAATTTTTAAATAAAGAACTTCTAACAGTTTAAAAAAATTAAGTCAATAAGATGCACTGCTTTGTAATATGTGTGCATGCTCAGTGGCTAAGTTGTGTCCAACTCTTGTGACCATGGACTGTAGCCCACCAGGCTCCTCTATCCATGAGACCTCCCAGGCAAAAATACTGGAGTAGGTTGCCATTTCCTTCTCCAAGGGATGTCCTTGACCCAGGGATTGAACCGGAGTCTCCTTCATTCTTTAGAATTCCTTACCATTGAGCCACCTGGGAAGCATTATAAGAAACAAAATATAATACTGGACTATTTCATTTCATTTGAATTGAGATACAGTTGAATTACAATGTGGTGTTAATTAGTGTAGTACAGCAAAGTGACTTGTTTTATATATATATATATATATATATATATATATATATTCTTTTTCATATTGTTTTCCATTATGGTTTGCCATACGATATTGAATATAGTCCCTTGTGCTGTACAGTTGGACTTTGTGTTAATCCAATTGGTATACAATAGTATGTATCTGCTAACCCCAACCTCCCAGTCCAACTCATTCCCAAGCCCTTCTTCCCTGGAAACCATCAGATAATACTTGATAACTTACAAAAATTCTTATAGTAAGTTAAAAAAAAGTGTAAAACCTGTATATTGAAGATTATTTCAAATTGTAAATAATCATCCAAATATTTTATATAGGAGAGTCATGAAAGCATGAAATTAAATTTATATTTTATATAAATTTAAACATGAAAAAAAGAAAAATTTAAACATGGAAAACTTTTCTCTCCCTTTGCTCTCCTCTCCCTCACTGTAAGTTGTGTGTCTGCATGATTCATGGATCAGACTTCCCATATCAGAGGGAAGACCTGCTCGACATTGAAGAGCAACAGACTCCTAGCATCAGTAAGCTCCTTAAAAGATAAATTCCTTCTTGACGTTGTAAGGGGTCACATGACCCACCATGATGATGCTTAGATCTGGATTATGTACACTGTCAATAATATGCCTTTGCATGCAGAGCCCTCTGTTTCCAAAACTTACATCCCTGTGCCTTGACTTCTAGAGGACAGATCAGTTCTCAGGCTTTCTGCGATGCTCTTCCTGAGTTATACTTCTCAAATCTGACTCAAATAAAATTTTTCATTTCTTTCTGTTACTGTTTCTTTTTCTTTTTTTTTTCCATTTCACATAAGATAGTATACATTTTTCAGTGCCATTCTCCCAAATCATCCCACCCTCATCCTCTCCCGCAGAGTCCAAAAGACTGTTCTATACATCTGTGTCTCTTTCTGTCTTTTATGCAGGGTTCTAGATAGATCAACTAATTCATTTTTGACAAAAGAAAAGGCACCAGAAAGTTATCTTTATTTTCTATCCTTTCTCTTTTATTTTCCAAATTTTTGTTATCAGAGAAAATAAGAATTCATATTTGAAGTTTTCTTTATTTCATAAAAAATTTTTAATGTTAAACAAGCTTCAAATTTTCATACATTTCTTTTAAACATCTCCACCAAGTACAGAAATGCTCTACACAACCCTAGAAAAGAAATTCTGGTAGAATGTATGGTGGACATCTCACAGTCAATATTCTTCAGAATATGGATACTCAGGGTGATCAACAAACCTGAAAGAGAAAGAGGAGAAATGATTTATTAAATCTGTCATATTGTCACAGAGAGCATTACTCTGTAGATGCAATCAGGATGAACTAAAGCTCTAAATCTATAAACATATCCCATCCTCTCCCCCAAAAAGCACACATCAGGTGTCTGCTCCATGTACACATGGCACCTGCATGTCCAATCCCAACATTCACATGTGATATTCACCCCACAGTGACAGGTAATTTGAGTCAGGTTACAATTTATAAGAGGGCACAGACCTAGGGGTAACTGTGGAGGTCATTTCAGACACAGGTGGAACTTTTGACTCTAAGTGGTGAGAAGGATCACAGTTAAGGAATTCTTTGCTGTTTTTCATAAATCCATTCGACAGAAAAAAAAAATATTAAGCACCCCTCCAATACAGGGTGCTTCCATTAAGGAATTACTATTAAATTGAAGAAATACCACATACACCTGAACAATCTTACCTATAAAGTGTGATTACTGCTTTCTTAATTTGTATTGTATAATTACACTCATTTTTAATTAATATTACTGCTGTTTTCCTTCCTTATAGTCTGATTTTCTTTCTAAATTTGTTTAGAGTGCATCCTGAGCCATTCCATGTGCCAGGAGCTCTGCTATCGACATAAACCTACAAGGATGAGTAAGTCTAGGCATTCACAGAATAACGAAAGAGAGCACAGAATATACATAAAGCTTTTGACGACAGAAAAGTAACTTGCTATCTTTTCTCACTTTTCATCATGTCTTTTTTCAGAATCATAATATACATGTACATAAGTAGCAGGCATACCAAGTCGCTCAGCTGTGTCCAACTTTTAGTGACTCTATAGACTATAGCCCACAGGCTTCTCTGTCCATGAGATCCTCCAGGTAAGAATACTGGAGTGAGCTGCCTGCATTCCTCCAGGGGATCTTCCCACCCAGGGTTCCAACCTGCATCTCTTATGTCTCCTGCATTGGCAGGCAGATTCTTTCCCACTACTGCCCCCTAGGAAGTGGAGATATATATGTGCGTGTGTGCTGCATGCTGTAGCTTCAGTCGTGTCTGACTCTTTGCATCTCCATGGACTGTAACCCACCAGGTTCCTCTGTCCATGGGATTCTCCAGGAAAATACTGGAATAGGTTGCCAATTCCTTCTCCAGGGGATCTTCACAACCCAGAGATCCAACGTGCACCTCTTAGGTCTCCTGCATTGACAGGTGAGTTTCTCACCATTCGTGCCAATTAAAGAGGCCATATATAAATGTACATATAAACATATATATCTTCTTTACATACAAGGCTCTTCCCAGTGTCTCAGTGGGTAAAGATCTGCCTGAAATGCAGGAGACACAGGAGACATGGATTCAGCACTGCCTGTTGGGACGATCCCCTCAAGATGGGCACAGCAACCCACTCGAGTATTCTCACCTGGAGAATCCCATGGGCAGAGGAGTCTGGCGGGCTACAGTCCATAGAGTTGCAAAGAGTCAGACACAACTGAAGCCACTGAACTTTATAAATAAGGGAAATTCTGAGATCTTTCATTTGAAACTAAATCTTCATTTTATCACTAATTTGTGTTCCCTTTTCTCTAAACTCCCTCCAAACATCTCTCTGTTTGATTAGTCTTCTGTCTCTTCAGTCCTGACATCTTCCTATAGCAATTAAGCACCTGGGATCCCAAGGTACTAACTAAGTAAAGTCAAGGAGGTAGGAGATTCCCAGTGGGTGGACCCCTGATGGACAAAGTCTACACTGGGGTAAGCCTTGACTCAAGAAACCAGAGAGACCCAGACGATTTTACCAGGTGTGTCCAGCTAAGGACAGAAGTCTCTCTCTGGAGGGTCAGTCCATGATATACTCAAATTTCATTTGGTGACATTTTAAGGATGAGGAAATGGGAGATATGTTGGGGGAAAGATCAATAAAGAGATAAATTTTGAAAAAACAGATGGTGTCTTGGTAAAGAAAAGTCCATCAGCAAGAAAGTCCACCAGAGACTTAGGAGAGGGAGTGGAGCCAGGCTCACTGTGACTTCTCGCACTGAAGCATGTTGGCCTTCATGGGCCCCTCCTCCAGAAATATCAACAGTGTGTTTACAATTATGTCAGGATAAGCAGGAATGTAATTCAGGATGGATTCCTTATTATACAGTCATTAGGTATCATTTCCTCCTGATTCTACAAAGAATTAAAGATGAAACATTTGCATCAGTCCCTGAAAGAAAGAGCCTGGTGGGCTACAGTTGATGGAGTCCCAAGAGTCAGACAAGACTGAGCAACTAACGCTTTCACTTTCTGAAAGAAGAATGGGCTGCAGGCTCTGTGCCCTCTGTGTTCCCTGGGTCTCTGAGCCCTGAGAGGAGGTACACCAGGCACAGGCATTAGGGGCACAATGTAGTGAATTCACCTCAGTCTCAACACTGGGTATTTTACTGATTGGCTGTCCTGGGCCCCAGTCACATTTCTGTTGATCAGAGACAGAACCCCAGAGGAAACCTCTGGTCTGAGGTCTGCAGGAAGCCTCTGGCATACTCCTACACTGGAAACCAGGGCTGTCTCCCTGAAATTAAGCTTTAAGAAAAGCATTAGGGGCACAATGTAGTGAATTCACCTCAGTCTCAACACTGGGTATTTTACTGATTGGCTGTCCTGGGCCCCAGTCACATTTCTGTTGATCAGAGACAGAACCCCAGAGGAAACCTCTGGTCTGAGGTCTGCAGGAAGCCTCTGGCATACTCCTACACTGGAAACCAGGGCTGTCTCCCTGAAATTAAGCTTTAAGAAAGCTTATTTCTGTGCTGATCTATATGCTAGAGAAAACAGTATTTGTGGAACATATACAAGTCACTTACTGTTGAATATCATAGTATCTTATATTGCTATTGAGGCCATCGATTGCTTTCATGTCTTCTGGAGTCAGTTCAAAGTCAAACACCTGGAAAGAAGGAAGAATCACATTACTCTTTCCTCCAAGGAACCAGCTTCCCTCTGGGGACTGGAGGACTTTCCAACTGGATGGGGACAAGAAGAGGGGTCAGGGAAGCCATATCTGTCCTCAGTTGGACAAAGAATGACCCTTGTGAAGGATATTCCTTAGGAGACCTCTGCCCACAACCCCACTCATCACCTGTATGTTCTCTTTGATCCGCTTCCTATTGTAACTCTTGGCCAGAACCACAACCCCACGTTGTATCTGATACCGAAGGGCGACCAGAGCTGCGGTTTGCTTGTGCTTTTTGGCAATGGCAGAGAGAACCGGGTCTTCCAAGAGAAAGGGGAGGTTCGGGTTCACCCTGGAAAGAAATTCATAAATGCTGAGGGGCTAAGACTAAGTGCTCAGTTTATGAAGAGGCTTCCCAAACATGTCAGGCATGTCACCTCTAGAACATTGCTTCTCAAAGTGTAGTCCGTGAATCAGCATCATCAGCATCACTTCAGATCTTGTTAGAAACACAAAATCCCATGGCTTAGCTGAAGACAAACTGATACAGAACCTCAAATATGTCACCTCCCATTCTATGATTACAGATCTCTGTGGGTGATTCAGATGCATTTTTGAGTTGAAACCAGGACTGCCAAACTCATGGATTTTGTTTCTTTTTCACTTCTCTGTGGTTATTTTTCTTTTCCAATCAATGCTCAAAAGTAAAGACAATGGTATGAAAGGAGAACATCATGGGAAATATTGGGAAATATTTTGTTTTCCATTTTTTTCTAATTTTCACTAGTCTCAGGTGTTGATAAAAGCTGAGTAGCTTGAAAATGAAGACCGTGCATTTCATAATTATTTACATTGTGCAGTTTTTCTACAAATGTTTACAAAAAAGGTTCAACTTGTACTTATTTTTCCATCATGATAAACCTGGTAATTATGTATTATTATTCTGATTTTAGACATAAGATGAGAAAGGCTTGGTAAGTCTATTATAGTAATGTGCTCATTAGTCCATAAATAGGTAAATTATGACAAAGCTTATGTCTTAGTTATCAACTGGGGGATTATATAGAGATTTTAACGCAGACACTTTGTTAAAATCTATATAGAAAACACATGCAATGTAAGAAATCTAGCTGTGTGATGAAAAGACAAAAGAGTATTTTTCCCATCTGTCTTCTCTCTCCTCTACCCTTTGAGAGTTATCTCCAAAGCACTGCATACAGAATAATAATATTTTTATCAAAAAATGAGTTTTAGATAAACTCTTTGTGGTCATCCTTAATGTTCATTACCACTGCAATGTTCGTTGGGCTCCCAGAGCACCATAGGCAACTAGGACAATATCGTGTGACTTGCAGAACTCCAGCAGTTTGCTCTGGTTGAGATAAGGGTGACATTCCACCTGTAGAATGCCAACAGAAAAGAGTTTCAGATTATATGAAAGGGTAATACACCAGAGAAATCCTAAAAGTAAGAATTATATATGCTAAAGAAAAACTGTGTCACATCAAATTACAGCAGGAAATATCAAGGAAAGATTTTTTAAAAATTATATTTCTGTTCCCTGAAAAGGTAAAAAATAATCACATTACTGAGAACAAGTAATTCTACGGACCAGATCTTGGTTGCTGAACACCACTGAACAGACCAAGACACATGCTTAATTTCAGACCTGGGACAGGAAAAGAGCTGTCTAAGCTTTGGACATCAAACAACTCCAGAAAGAAAGAAATTGCACAGTCTTATGAAAAAATGTCTGAAGGACAAAAGAACCAGTTTGATGAATTCCCACTGGTGACATTTCAGTAAATTTGAGCATCAAAAGGAATCATGGATGAAAGCAAATGTAGCACACAGAGGCAAAAGAAATCCCTGAGAGAGGAAGAAAAAGCAAAAATGCTTCTCTCCACAGATGGTGATTATTACAATACATCTTTTCTCAGAAACTGAGAGCTAATGTGAAGGAGTGCAGTGTTTTATCCTGTCTGATAGGAATAGATGTATATTTATCCTGAATAATGAGGATATTTTACTTTTACAATAAAATGTCAGGTCAGCAGATTAAAAAGAGCATTTAAAATGGAAAATAATGAAAAACATTCCAATGAAATAATTCAGTTGAAAGTAATCAATGGATTCTCAACCATTACATGAAAACTTGGGGGAAATCAAACTTTCCCTGATGATGATTATCATCCAGCAGATGACTAGACAATTTCAAGAGGGAAAATACACATTTCCAAATAAAATATCCAGATACTAATAGCTTTTCCAGAAAAACAAAAGTACTGTCACTCACTGTGGGACAACTTGTCATCATGCACTTCCTACCCAGGTTCATTTAGGGACAAAGCATGCAACTAACATTTTCTTGTCAAAATATTTAAATTTGATGTAGCAAGGAGTTCAGATTTAACTACTAATTTACATAATCTAAGATTACAGAAACAAGTTTATTAGCATCACAAAATACCAATGATAAATACAGTGTATTTGTGAAAACCTTGCCTGGATATCTTGGTAACACAATGACCAAGTGACAGTTTTACATTAAAAGAGCTTAAGATGACTCAAAATTACATGTGAACCACAGTCAAACCCAGGTCAGCAAAATACTGTTGCAGCCTGGCAGAGCAGACACCAGAACCTGCCCCATGGCTCGAGGGGGCGGCAAAGGCGCCCTCATGATTGTGCTAGTAAGCATGCTGAATGGACAGACTTGGGGCGGGGCGTGCTCTCTGCTCCACTTCACTGCCAGCCCCTGCATCCATCCTCATGGAAACAAAACAAATGTTTTGTTCAAAAGCAGAGACATTACTTTGCCAACAAAGGTCCATCTAGTCAAGGCTATGGTTTTTCCAGTAGTCATATATGGATGTGAGAGTAGGACTGTGAAGAAAGCTGAGTGCCAAAGAATTGATGCTTTTGAACTGTGGTGTTGGAGAAGACTCTTGAGAGTCCCTTGGACTGCAAGGAGACCCAATCAGTCCATTCTAAAGGAGATCAGTCCTGGGTGTTCATTGGAAGGACTGATGCTGCATCTGAAACTCCAATCCTTTGGCCACCTCATGCAAAGAGTTGACTCATTGGAAAAGATCCTGATGCTGGGAGGGATTGGGGGCAGGAGGAGAAGGGGATAACAGAGGATGAGATGGCTGAATGGCATCACTGACTCGATGGACAGGAGTTTGAGTAAACTACAGGAGTTCGTGATGAACAGGGAAGAAGGAGTGCTGCGATTCATGGGGTCACAAAGAGTCGGACATGATGAGCAACTGAAGTGACTGACTGACTGACCATTAATTACATCTACTACTGTGGGCAAGAATCCCTTTGAAGAAATGGAGGAGCCGTCACAATCACCAAAAGAGCTCGAAACGCAGTACTTTGATACAATTTCAAAAACAACAGGATGATCTCTGTTTGTTTACAAGGCAAACCATTCAATATCATAGTAAACCAAGTCTCTGCCATGACCAGCAATGCTAAAAAGAAGCTGAAGTTGAATGGTTCTATGAAGACCTACAACACCTTCTAGAACTAACATCGAAAAAAAATATCATTTTCCTTATAGGGGACTGGAATGCAAAAGTACAAAATCAAGAGACACCTGGAGCAACAGGCAACTTTGGCTTTGGAGTACAAAATGAAGCAGATCAAAGGTTAACAAAGTTTGCCAATAGAACACATGGTCATAGCAAACACCCTCTTCCAACAACACAAGGGAAGACTCTACATATGGGCATCATCAGATGATCAATACAAAAATCAAATTTATTATATTCTTTGCAGCCAAAGATGGGGAAGCTCTGTACAGTCAGCAAGAACAAAACTGTAGCTGACTATGACTCAGATCATGAAGTCCTTATTGAGAAATTCAGACTTAAGTTTTAAAAAGTATGGAAAACCACTAGACCATTTAGGTATGACCTAAATCAAATCCCTTACAATTATTCAGTGGAAGTGAGAAATAGATTGAAGGGATTCGATCTGATAGAGTGCCTGAAGAACTATGGACAGAGGTTCTTGACTTTGTACAGGAGGCAGTGATCAAGACCAACCCTAAGATCAAAAAATGCAAAAAGGCAAAATGGTTGTCTGAGGAGGCTTTACAAATAGCTATGAAAACAAGAATACTGAAAGGCAAAGAAGAAAAGGAAAGATATAACCCTTTGAATTTAGAGTTCCAAAAGATAGCAAGGAGAGATAAGAAAGCCTCCCTCAGTGTCAATGCAAAGAAATAGAGGAAAACCATAGAATGGAAAAGAATAGAGATCTCTTCAAAAAAATTGGAGAAAATGCTCCAAGGGAACATTTCATGCAAAGATGGGCTCAATAAAGGACATGGTATGGATCTAACAGAAGCAGAAGATATTAAGAAGAGGTGCAAGGATGCACAGAAGAATTGTACAAAAAAGATCTTCATAACCCAGATGGTTGATCAAGATGGTGTGATCACTCACCTAGTGCCAGACATCGTGGAATGGGAAGTCAAATGAGCTTAGGAAGTATGACTAGGAATAAAGCTATTGGAAGTGATGAATTCCAGTTGAGCTATTTCAAATCCTAAAATATGATGCTGTGAAAGTGCTGCACTTGATATGCCAGCAAATCTGGGAAAACTCAGCATTGACCACAAGACTGGAAAATATCAGTTTTCATTCCAATCCCAAAGAAACGCAATGCCAAAGAATGCTCAAACTACCACACAAATGTGCTCATCTCACATGCTAGTAAACTAACGTTCAAAATTCTCCAAGCCAGGCTTCAGCAGTACACGAACTGTGAACTTCCAGATATTCAAGCTGGATTTAGACAAGTCCGAGGAAATAGAGATCAAATTGGCAACATCTGCTGGATCACTGAAAAAGTAAGAGAGTTCCAGAAAAACATCTACTTCTGCTTTATTGAGTATGCCAAAGCCTTTGAACATGTGGATCACAACAAACTGGAAAATTCCCCAAGAAACGGGAATATGAGACCACCTTACCTGCCTCCTGAGAAATCTGTATGCAGATCAAGAAACAACAATTATAACCAGATATGGAACAACAGGAAAGGAAAGTGAAGCCGTTCAGTCACGTCCAACTCTTTGTGACCCAATGGACTGTGGCATACCAGGCTCCTCCTTCCAAGGGGTTTTCCAGGCAAGGGTACTGGAGTGGGTTGCCATTTCCTTCTCCAGGGGATCTTTCCAACCCAAGAATCAAACCCGGGCCTCTCACACTGCAGGCAGACGCTTTACCATCTGAGCCACCAGGGCAGCATGGAACAACAGACAAGTTCCAAATGGGAAAGGAATAAGTCAAGGCTGTATGTTTTCACCCTGTTTATTTAAGTTATATGAAGAGTACATCTTGTGAAATGCCTGGGTGGATGAAGCACATGCTGGAATCAAAATTGCTGGGAGAAATATCAGTAGTCTCAGATATGCAGATGACACAACCCTTATGGCAGAAAGTGAAGACAACTAAGAACCTTTTGATGAAAGTGAAACAGAGTGAAAAAATTGGCTTAAAAATTCTACATTCATAAAATAAAGATGATGGCATCTGGTTCCTACACTTCATGACACATAGATGGGAAACAAAGGAAACAGTGACAGACTATTTTCTTGGGCTCCAAAATCACTGCAGATGGTGACTGCAGCAATGAAATTAAAAAATGATTGCTCCTTGGAAGGAAAAACTATGAGAACAACCTAGACAGCATATTAAAAAACAGACAGGGTACTTTGTCAACAAAGGACCATGTGGTCAGAGCTATGCCTTTTCTAGTAGTCATGTATGGATTTGAGAGTTGGACCATAAAGAAAGAAGAGTGCCAAAAAATTGATGCTTTTGAAACTGTTGTGTTGCGGAAGACTCTTGAGAGTCCCTTGGAGATCCAAACCAGTCAATCTTAAAGGAAATCCTTCCTGAACGATCATTGGAAGGACTGATGCTGAGGCTGAAACTCCAATACTTTGGCCACCTGATTCAAAGAACTGACTCATTGGAAAAGACCCTCATGCTGGAGGAGACTGAAGTCAGGAGGAGAAGGGGACAATAGAGGATGAGATTGCTGGCTGGCATCAACGACTCAATGGACTTGAGTTTGAGTAAGCTCTGGGAGTTGGTGATGGATAGGTAGGCCTGGCATGCTTCAGTCCATGGGGCTGCAAAGAGTCAGACATGAATAAGCGACAGAACTGAAATAAACTGAAATCACAATATCTGCTCTAAATCCTGAGTAACTCTTCCATCAACTGTTAGGATCAACATAAGCATTTAACTTCATGCTCTAATCTGGGTGACTTTCATAGTCTCCAGCACATTTCTCTGTACTGTGCTCCCTGTTGAAGCTGGGATACCAAGACTAAGGATTCAGGCATCCAAACCCCATACAAACGCTTAACACCTATCTCACCTGGTTTTTCCTCTATTTATTTCCCATTCCGTGTTTTCATGGTCTTCCTTCCTGTACACAGTTTCATCTGAGCACTTTCACACCTGATTTCTGGTCATGCTTTCAGCTCAGGGAAACACTTCCTTCCTCTTAAGTTCTGAAAGCAGGAAGCCATCCCCAACTTTTCCACCCAGAATTTATCAAAGATACTGTTATAGATTGTATTCACACAGTCCAGACACAGGCTCAGCTCTGTAGAATTCACTCTCCTCAAATGTCCGATGAACAGGAAGAAAGGACAGACAGACATCTGGCTCCAGTGCCAGAAGGAGGTTCTGAAGAGCAGGAGAGAGACGAGCCGAGCTGCTCACCTGGTTGCAGACAGGCTTATACTTGAGCCCTGGCTTGTTCAGGATCTTCGCCAGCTGCTTGTGGTTGAAGTTGGACACCCCGATGGACTTGGTCAGCCCTGCATCCTTACACTCCTCCAGGGCCTGGTAGGGAGGGGTGGTGAGCAGTCACTTGGCATGGGTAATATAGCAATAAGAAATGCTGAAAAATCATTAAGAGGGTCTCTTCTCAAGAATTAGCACTGTTTATCAAGGAGATAAAGGGGAAGAAGCTCATGTCATAAGAAGTATCATCTCCTCCTTACAAAAAAACCTGGAGAAGATAACCACATGGAAGAAAAGAGATACCTATCTACACTGTCCCAAATTCTCCATTTCATTCTCTGTGAACATTTCAGCAATAGTTTCCTCCCCACAACCCCAGCATCCCAGCACTTAGATTCATGAAGTACTGAGTCTGATGGTCCACAGCCCATTCTCACAGGTGGAAGAAATGAAGAAGGTTCTCCCTCTCCTGGTTCTTCCCCTCGTTCTCTCCTCCACAGACTCACCTCCCATGTGTGACAGAGATCCACTGAGTCAAATATCGGTTTTCCATTTTCATCTGTTGGGAAAATTGCCTCCCCTGGCTGGAATAGAAGCAGTCATTTCAGAGATGTCACCAAATAATTACTCCACATTTAGCCAGCCATATGCAAATGGATTTGCAAATGGAGTTATCAGCAATGTCTTTAGAAGACAGTTTTCCAGTAATCTCTTATACAAACTATATGTTTTGATAGTTATAATTTTCCTACATTTTCCTGGGAACTCTCAGTGCCTTAAGTGAAATTTTTTCTGCCCCTTATACTTTCCTCTTGCAAAATGTCTCTATTGTGCAGGGAGTGACAGTAAGTTATGCCTTACTGCTGGCCTAAAAGTTGTGATCTTGACCTGGACTAAATATAAAAATTCCTTTTCATTCTGAACATCTGATAGCTTCAGGGCATACACATGAACCAGCAAGGTTCTCTTTAGGTTGATAAGCTATGTGGAAGAAACAGACATGCTCTCAAATATTCTGGACAATGAGGCTTAAACAGATCAAGGTCATTCTATCACCCATGGAAAATGCTGGGATAAAAATAAAGCAAACCAAGAGTGATGTCATTATAAGGAATAGAAAAACAGAGACATTTCTGTCAAGTATTAGGAATCCTTAAATCTATGTAGATGGGACTTACCATCTACATAGTCCAATAAACTCTTTGGCAAAGGATAGCTTGAGCAGAATTCTGTACTCTAAAAAAGAGTTCTGCATAATAGCCGTTGCTCTTGTTGGTTTTGGCTGTGCCATGGGTTTGCTGTATCTTAGTTCCCTGAATAGGAATTGAACCCACTCCCTCAAAACACCCTGACTCAGCACTGACAGTACATAATCTTAACCACTGGAACAACTGGAAAATTCCCCTCTACATAATACAATTCTTAATGGCTAAGTGCAGTTTGCAAACCTCACTGTGAATACAGGCAACAGTGGAGGCCAGGTCCTCAGAGTCCTGAGAAGATTGTGATTAGACCCACCCAGAAGGACACCACCAAATCCACGAAACATAAAAGAATGAGAGATGAAACGACCTCATCCTGTTCAGGTGTGAGGCCGTGTCAGCACTCAGCACCAAACTCTGGATATGAAATCCCATCTCCCAGGTCTAATCAGCGCCATGTACAGAACCCACCTATTTCTACTTCCCACAGGACTCACCTATTTCTACTTCTTCAAGATTTTGAGACAGAGTCTCAGATTATTTAATTTGTTTCTCCAGAGGTAGATAAGAGATTCAAAGAATCTCCCCAAAAAGATGAACACAAACGATAATTTAGGGGATTCTACTCTAGTGTAATCACTCCTTCAACCTGAGAAAAATCTTGTCAACCATCCATGGAAGTTATAGACATTCTGACCCAAGAAATAGAACAGAAGTGATCACACAAATCACCTACCATCAAAGCCACTGGTTGATGAATAATGTAGAGATCGACATAGTCCAGTTGAAGCTCTTTCAGTGACTTTTCCAATGCTGGTCGGACCAACTCTGGACGAAGGGACGTGGACCAAACCTGCAGAGATTAAACAAAGGGAGCTGTGGGGAATGAATGCTTCATGTAATTTTGTTTGACTTGTTTCACTTAATAACTAGACATTATTATTGATTAGAAAGATATCACTATGGGAAAAAGTTCCATTTCTTTTTGAATTCCACTCTTTATTTAACCTACCCATGTAAACCTCATTATTTGATTGAATTTATCATCTGTACATCTTTCACAATGGAATGAAATGAATCAAAATATAAATAACTTTATCAAATGATTACCATACTCATCAACTACCTATGCTTGATAGAGTATAAAAGCAGAACCTTGGTCTAATTTGACCAAACAATTCATCTTCTCAAAATTAATTACTATGTTGTTTACATAACTATAGGGGAAAATGCTATGAACACTTTAATATGAGCAGAACATAATTTAAGAAACTTTGGCCAGATCTTGTATAATACACTAAGTGTCTCTCCCAATGCTCTCTTACTCTTAGAGCTGAGAACTGAGATTCAGAATGTGAAGAAATTTGAGAAACTCACCCAGATGATAAGAAAAGCTATAATCTGCTCCCAGGTCTGTCTGATTCATTGGCCCATAATAAATTACACTGCTCTGGCCTGGGCTCAAGGAAATAAAGTGACTTTCATGTAAAATTAAAATTTGAGCACATCATGATGATAAAGCTCTACTTACACTCTTTTGGGAGGGGAGGACACAGTGAGAGGAAAAGTATGCTAGATTTAAGATACAAATAAGTGTGAAAACAGTGGTACCAGTAAGCACCTTCACCAAACTACTGATTCTATTACCAAACTGTCATCTGCCCCAGTCACTTGCTCACACACAACACACACAGCACCTTTGAAGTGTAGAATATGTCTTCTCTTTTCACAGTGCCATCTGCAATCTTGCTTCGAATGGCCTGGCCAACCTGCTCTTCATTTTGGTATGTATGAGCACTGTCAATATGCCGGAACCCAGCCTCTATAGCAAATTTGGTGACCTCCATAGCTTCACTCTTAGGAACCTACATAAGCAACAAAAATAGTAGTTGAATATCGAAATGATTAAGAGATTGCTAAGGCACAAGCTTGATCTTATCAAGAACCAAAATTGCTTCATGCATTTGATTCATTCTGCATGTGTGGTGAGGCATAGCATGATCCTGGTCAGTGATTAAGTGGACACCCAGGAACCCTTCAACCCCAGGCTATCACTGGTTGATCACAGGCATCAGAGGACCCAAATACCCTCTAGGTTCAGTAATCTTGTGGTAAAACTCAAAGGACTGAGAATAAAATTGTAGTCATGGATATCATTTATATAGTGAGATGTTTGAAGCAAAATCAATAAAAGTACAAGGGGATGGTAAATACATCAAGAAACCAGATGAAAGCTTCTAAGACCTCTGTCTACCAGTGTAACTACACAGAAAACACCAAATAAATGCTGTATCTATTCAAGGTGTACAAAGTGATGTTCTCATATAACTATCCATTGTTAACGATTACCACATTCAAGCTAGTTAGCAGATCCATCATCTCACATAGCTAACTTCTGGGATGTTTTCATGAGAATACCAATATCTATTAACTATACTGGTATATGGTATAGTCACCATACTGTACTCAGGTAGATTTATCTCATTACAGAATGTCTTCATCTTTGACCAACATCTTTCCATTTTCTTAACCTTGTCCCCAGCTTCTGGTCACCATTCCTCTACACTCTGTTTCTATGAGTTCACTTTTTCAGATTCTACCCATGAAAAGAACATGAAGTATTTGTCTTTCTACTTCTGACTTATTTCACTTAGCTTAATATTCTCCAGGTTGATCTGTGTGGTTGTAAATGGTGGGATTAACTTCCCTTTTCAAACCAAATAATATTGCAATATGTTTCTGTAATCCAGATCTTTCATGTTTCAAGCAGGTAGATGCTTGGTCCAAGTTCCCCCTGTTGGATCTAGTCTTGGTTTCTTTATGTTCGCACACCTTTTGGGGTATACTGAGGAATGAACCAGTGAGCTCTATACTAGCCTGGACCCTTCCCTCTGCTCATCACATTTTACAAAGTGAACAACCCCATCTTTTACCTGCAAAATGTCTTATGTTCTATAAATTAGAAAAGTGAGATTCAAAGTTTGAAGAACAGTCTGTTATCACAACTATATACTCTAAAGGCAAGATGGACAGCAAAGTTTCTGGCTTCCAGTCTAGAGACTTGTCCATTAGTTTCTCTTATGCCTAAGGACTGAAAACTATACTTTAATAAAAAGGCACTACAAAATCCAAGGATACAGTACAAAGCCTGGCATGTAAGATTGTAGCATATCCCCTCAAATGATAGTATAGTTACCATCAGAAAAAGTTTCCCAGCAGAAGCAGAAGTACAAGGCCAAACACAGCTGGAGTGTGTCTTGCCTGGCACCGAGCAGGTATACCACAGGAGAAAAGCAATTCTCTCCCATTAGATTTCAGTCACCTCATCTTCAGGCCCTCCCACCTCAATTATTTCTGTTTCACTGGGTCATGACTTTCTAGAAGGAGGAAAGATTTCTGAAATGAAATATACAGAAAACATCACCATTGCAATTGCCTTCAAAGTCAAGCTGCTGACACTCAGTGATCTTGACAGCTGAATCTCACTCTTCTGCCAAGCTGGGAAAGAGACGGAAACTGGAGGAGAATCCAGAGTAATCTGCAGCTGAACACAGCCTCAGACTCTGATGCAGAGTGAAGACTGGATGCTCTCTCCCTTTTCATAAGGAGGCATGGTTCTAGCCTGGTTAGTGGAACCACATGATCCTCCCAAAGTCACCCAGGAACTCAATGCTTAAGAATCTTAACCTCCTTCCACTCATGTTGCAGCTACTTACTATTTATATCTCAACTCCAAACCACTACACTTACCTCTGGAGCTGCACCGGTGCCAATCCCAGGGCAGGAATGAAGTGGCCATCATTAAGCTTCACTCTCCGACTTTTGGGATCCATTGTCTGTTTGGCTCCTATGACTAAGCAGACTCCGATTTTTCTCTTCTGCCTTCACAGGTTATAAATGCCAGTGAGATAATGTCCTAGCTGCAATCTCCAATGTTAGCAGATACATTGTAGGAGGGGCAAGGTGAAACCAGTACCCCAAGGATAAGAAAAAGATTGAAGTCAATTAACTTGTTTGCATTTTTATCAGTATAATCATTAATTATACTGATTGAATCATTGACCTGAGGTTAAATCATTAACCACAGATATGCAGATAATACCACCTTTATGGCAGAAAGAGAAGAGCGAAAGAGCCTCTTTATGAAAGTGAAACAGGAGAGTGAAAAAGTTGGCTTAAAACTCAACATTCAGAAAACTAAGATCATGGCATCTGTCCCACCACTTCATGGCAAATAGATGGGGAAACAGTGGAAACAGTGACAGATTTTGTTTTCTCTGGCTCCAAAATCACTGCAGATAGTGATTGTAGCCATGAAATTAAAAGATGATTGCTCCTTGGAAGGAAAGTTATGACCAATGTAGATAGCATATTAAAAAGCAGAGAAATTACTTTGCCAACAAAGGTCCATCTAGTCAAAGCTATGATTTTTCCAGTTGTCATGTATGGATGTGAGAGTTGGACTATAAGGAAAACTGAGTGCCAAAAAATTGATGCTTTTGAACTGTGGTGTTGGAGAAGACTCTTGAGAGTCCCTTGGACTGCAAGGAAATCCAACGGTCCATCCTAAAGGAAATCAGTCCTGAATATTCATTGGAAAAACTGATGCTAAAGCTGAAGCTCCAATCCTTTGGCCACTTGATGGGAAGAACTGACTCATTTGAAAAGGCCCTTATGCTAGGAAAGATTGAAGGCAGGATGAGAGGAGATGACAGAGAATGAGATGGTTGGATGGCATCACCAACTCAATGAACATGAGTGTGAGTAAACTCTGGGAGTTGGTGATGGACAGGGAGGCCTGGCATGTCCATGGGGTCACAAAAAGTCAGACATGACTGAGCAATTGAACTGAACTGAACTGAACTGAACTGAATCATTAATTATATAATGATGAGATTGACTGAACAATTATTGACCATATATTAGACTAGAAACCTCCACATAATTTTTTTTCATTGTCTAATATGAAGCTTGTGTTGTGCTTAGTTGCTCAGTCATGTATAACTCTTTTGACCCCATGGACTGTGTTCCACCAGGCTCCTAGTCCATGGGATTCTCTAGGGAAGAAAACTGGAGTGGATTGCCTCCACTGGAGTGGAGTCCTCTTCCCAGGGGATCTTTCCAACCCAGGGATTGAACTCAGGTATCCCACATTGCAGGCAGATTCTTTATCATCTGAGGCACCAGGGAAGACCATATGTTAGATTAGAAGCTTCCACACATTTTTTTCTTTTTCATTTTTCTAATATGAAGCTTGATTTTGATCAAACATCAGTTGAAATAATTAACTATCTTACAATATACACATACAAACATACAGTGAAGTGAAACTCACTCAGTCGTGTCTGACTGTTTGTGATCCCACGGACTGTATAGTCCAGGCCAGAATTCCCCAGGCCAGAACACTAGAGTGAGTAGCTTTTCCCTTTTCCAGGGGATCCTCCTAACTCAGGGATCAAATCCAGGTCTCCCACATTGCAGGCAGGTTGTTTACCTACTGAGCTATCAGGGAATCCCCTGATACATATACACACATATAGAGAATCACACAATTTAAGAGAGTGACTAATAAGCATTTTTCAAAATATTATTTCTTAATAAAGAAAACTTCAAATGAAAATAAATTTGAATTTTTACTTTTCCAACCATGATAATTATGATAATTATGTTGTTATCCAGACCTGACAGTGGTGATATCCTGAAAAGAATACCAAAACCACACATTCTAACAAAGTGTTTTTTTGAGATTAATTATTTAATAGTTTCTGATACCACATGCAGTGTGCAAACAGACCCTTACAGGGGTTAATCCTTGGACTTAGTTATATAACTTTTTAGAAAGCTATCATACTGGGAATAATAATTTTATTTACTTTGCTATCTTGGTCAGTGGTTACTCATAAAGAAGAATCTGTATACAAGTTAAATTGTTACAAATATGGGAAGAGTCAGGGAAATCAAGATGTATTGATACTATGGGATGTTGTGAAGCTAGAAGTATTGAATTCTCCTTTAGAAATATGAGAAAATAAACAGAAAGCAGATGAAAAACCTCATAGGAGCTCTAGAAATGAACAAAATCTACAGGAAACACTATTAGGAAACATTAAACACACTATCAGGAAAATTCCAGAACAGAGCAGAAGGTCATTTCATCGTGTTTTTACTCCCACTTACCGCTCCTCTGACTTCTACACTGCAGTCTTGATCTGTAAAGGGTGGCAGTTCAGTTTCCTGTAGCCTCCAGTGAACCAGATTGATCAGAAAAACCTTAATGCAATGTTCTAACCTATTTGGATGTTGCCTGGAGACTGGTGTCTGTTTTTCATAAACCTAAGCTTAAACTAAAGAGCAGCAGGAGTGGCTTATTACTGTTGCAGGGAGATTTTACATATATATATATATATATATATATAGCCAGGGACAAGGAATTAAGGGTGGAGACATAGACTAGAGCATATAAAACCTTGAATAGAACCAGGGTGTGGACTTAGGGGACAGAGGGCATTCAAAAACAACCACATATTCAGAAAAATCAAAGAGGCACACCTACTTCAGGCAAGATGCTGACTCAAAAATGAGCTCAGTGCCCGTAGCTTAACTATTGGGCTAATTCCAGGACTAAAGCATGCCAAGTTAACTAGTGAAAGCCAGTCAGGACATGGCACAAATCTACAAAAAGTGGGTATTTTGTGCTTGTTTCAGGTGCCCAGTTGTAAACACACTCACATCTCATACACATAAAACTCAATATGCTTCAAAGACTGACACATACAAGACACAAATATGGAAGTCTTAGAAGAGAAAACTACATGGCATTGGATTTGGATATGTCACCAATTTATTATGGCAACCATAAGTGATGATACCAATAAGTGATGGCATCCAGTCCCATCATTTCATGGCAAATAGATGGGGAAGCAATGGAAATAGTAAAGACTTTATTTTCTAGGGCTCCAAAACCCTGCAGATGGTGACTGAATCCTTCAATTAAAAGATGCTGGCTCCTTGGAAGAAAATCTAGGACCAACCTAGACAGCATATTAAAAAAGCAGAGACATTACTTTGCTGACAAAGTTTCATCTAGTCAAAGCTATGTTTTTTTCAATAGTCATGTGTGGATGTGAGAGTCAGACTGTGAAGAAAGCTGAGCGCTGAAGAATCGATGCTTTTGAACTGTGATGTTGGAGAAGGCTCTTGAGAGTCCCTTGGACTGCAAGGAGATCCAACCAGTCCATTCTAAAGGAAATCAGTCCTGGGTGTTCTTTGGAAGGAATGATGCTAAAGCTGAAACTCCAGTACTTTGGCCCTTTATGCAAAGAGTTGACTCACTGGAAAAGACTCTGATGTTGGGAGAGTTTGGGGGCAGGAGGAGAAGGGGACTACAGAGGATGAGATGGCTGGATGGCATCACTGACTCGATGGACATGAGTATGAGTGAACTCCAGGAGTTGGTGACGGACAGGAAGGCCTGGCATGCTGCAATTCATGAGGTCGTAAAGAGTCAGACACGCTGAGCAACTGAACTAACTAACTAGGTTGGTCATAGCTTTTCTTCCAAGGAGCAAGCATCTTTTCATTTCATGGCTGTAGTCACCATCTGCAGTGATTTTGGAGCCCAAGAAAATAAAATCTATCACTGTTTCCCCATCTATTTCCCATGAACTGATGGCACCAGATGCCATGATATTAGTTTTCTGAATGTTGAGCTTTAAGCCAACTTTTTCACTCTCCTCTTTCACTTTCATCAAGAGGCTTTTTAGTTTCTCTTCATTTTCTGCCATAATGTGTCATCTGCATATCTGAGGTTAATGGTATTTCTTTCAGTGATCTTGATTCACCTTGTACTTCCTCCAGCCCAGCATTTCTCATGATATACTCTATGTATAAGTTAAATAAGGAGGGTGACAATATACAGCCTTGACATACTCCTTTTCCTATTTGGAACAAGTCTGTTGTTCTATGTCCAGTCAAAACTGTTGCTTCCTGACCTGCATACAGGTTTCTCAAGAGGCAAATCAGGTGGTCTCTTATTTCCATCTCTTGCAGAATTTTCCACAGTTTATTGTGATCCACACAGTCAAAGGCTTTGGCATAGTTTATCTGGAACTCTCTTCCTTTCTCATGATCCAGTGGATGTTGGCAATTTGATCTCTGGTTCCTCTACCTTTCCTAAAACAACCTTGAACATCTGGAATTTCACGATTCACATATTGCTGAAGCCTGCCTAGGAGAATTTTGATCATTACTTTACTAGTGTGTCAGATGAGTGCAATTGTATGGTAGTCTGAGCATTCTTTGGCATTGCCTTTCTTTGGGATTGGAATGAAAACTGACCTTTTCCAGTCCTGTGGCCACTGCTGAGTTTTCCAAATTTGCTGGCATATTGAGTGCAGCACTTTTACAACATCATCTTTCAGGATTTGAAACAGCTCAACTGGAATTCCATCACTTCCACTAGCTTTGTTCGTAGTGATGCTTTCTAAGGCCCACTTGACTTCACATTCCAGGATGTCTGACTCTAGGTGAGTGATCACACCATCGTGATTATCTTGGTCGTGAAGATCTTTTTTGTACAATTCTTCTGTGTATTCTTGCCACTTCCTCTTAATATCTTCTGCTTCTGTTAGGTCCAGACCATTTCTGTCCTTTATCGAACCCATCTTTGCATGAAATGTTCCCTTGGTATCTCTAATTTTCTTGAAGCGATCTCTAGTCTTTCCCATTCTGTTGTTTTCCTCTATTTCTTTGCATTGATCGCTGAAGAAGGCTTTCTTATCTCTTCTTGCTATTCTTTGGAACTCTGCATTCAGATGCTTATATCTTTCCTTTTCTCCTTTGCTTTTCCTTTTCTTCTTTTCACAGCTATTTGTAAGGCCTCCTCAGATAGCCATCTTGCTTTCTTTCATTTCTTTTCCATGAGGATGGTCTTGATCCCTCTATCCTGTACAATGTCATGAACCTCCATCCACAGTTCATCAGGCACTCTATCTATAAGGTCTAGCTCCTTAAATTTATTCCTCACTTTCGCTGTATAACCATAAGGGATTAGATTTAGGTCATACCTGAATGGTCTTGTGGTTTTCCCTACTTTCTTCAATTTAAGTCTGAATTTGGCAATAAGGAGTTCATGATCTGAGCCACAGTCAGCTCCAGTCTTGATCCCTCTATCCTGTACAATGTCATGAACCTCCATCCACAGTTCATCAGGCACTCTATCTATAAGGTCTAGCTCCTTAAATTTATTCCTCACTTTCGCTGTATAACCATAAGGGATTAGATTTAGGTCATACCTGAATGGTCTTGTGGTTTTCCCTACTTTCTTCAATTTAAGTCTGAATTTGGCAATAAGGAGTTCACGATCTGAGACACAGTCAGCTCCCAGTCTTGTTTTTGGTGACTGTATAGAGTTTTTCCATCTTTGGCTGTAAAGAATATAGTCAATATGATTTTGATATTGACCATTTGGTGATGTCTGTGTATACAGTCTTCTCTTGTGTTGTTGGAGGAGGATGTTTGCTATGACCAGTGTATTCTCTTGGCAAAACTTTATTATCCTTTGCCCGGCTTCATTCCATATTCAAAGGCCAAATTTGCTTGTTACCCAGGTGTTTCTTGACTTTCTACTTTTGCATTCCAGTCCCCTATAATAAAAAGTACATCTGTTTTGAGTGTTAGTTCTAAAAGGTCCTGTAGGTCTTCATGGAACCATTCAACTTCAGCTTCTTCAGCATTACTGATTGGGGCATAGGCTTCGATTACTATGATATTGAACGGTTTTCCTTGGAAATGAACAGAGATTGTCATTTTTGAGACTGCATCCAAGTACTGCATTTTGGAATCTTTTGTTGACCATGATGGCTACTCCATTTCTTCTAAGGGATTCATAGCCATAGTAGTAGATATAATGGTCATCTGAGTTAAATTCACCCATTCCTGTCCATTTTAGTTCCCTGATACCTAGAGTGTTAACGTTCATTCTTGCCATCTCCTGTTTGACCACTTCCAATTTGCCTTATTTATGGACCTAACATTCCAGGCTCTTATGCAATATTGCTCTTTACAGCATCAGACCTTGCTTCTACCACCAGTCACATCCAAAACTGGGTGTTGTTTTGCTTTGGCTCCATCCCTTCATTCTTTCTGGGGTTATTTCTCCACTGATCTCCAGTAGCGTGTCGGACACCTATCGACCTGGGGAGTTCCTCTTTCAGTATCTTATCATTTTGCAGTTTCATACTATTCATGCAGTTCTCAAAGCAAGAATACTGAAGTGGTTTGCCATTCCCTTCTCTAGTGGACCACATTCTGTCAGACTTCTCTACCATGACCTGCCAGTCTTGGGTAGCCCCACAGGACATGGCTTAGTTTCATTGAGTTAGACAAGTCTGTGGTTCTTGTGATCAGATTGACTAGTTTTCTGTAATTATGGTTTCAGTGCCTGCCCTCTAATGCCCTCTCGCAACAACTACCCAGTCTTACTTGGGTTTCTCTTACCTTGGATGTGAGATATCTCTTCACGGCTTCTCCAGCGGTGCACAGCCACTGCTCCTTACCTTGATGAGGGGTATATCCTCAGGGCCACCTCTCCTGACCTTGATCGTGGAATAGCTCCTCTCAGCCCTCCTGCATTGGAGCAGCAGCCACTCCTTGGATGTGGGGTTGCTCCTCTCGGCCACTGCCCCTGACCTCAGGCATGGGTAGTTCAATAGATAGTCATAAATGAAGAAGATGTACACAAGTTATATTGTAACAAATAAGGGAAGAGTTAGGGAGATCAAGATGCATTGATACAATGGCATGGTGTGAAGTCAAATAAAATTTAACACATGGAGTGATGTCAGCAAAATGGTGAGTTAGGAAGTGTTGAATTCTCCCTTATGTGAGAAAACAATCAGAAACCAGATGAAAAACCTCACAGGAGCTCTGGAAACAGTCAAACAATCAAAATCTACAGGAACACATTGAACACTCAATCAGGAAAATTCCAGAACTGAGAGGAAGGACATTTATTGTGTTTTTCCTCACACTTACCTCTCCCCTGACTTGAAGAGTGAAGTCTTGATCTACAATGGGTGGCAGCACAGTTCCCACCTGCTTCCTGCAAATAAGACTGATCACAAAAACCTTAATGCAATGCTCCAATCTGTTTGGGGCTGCCCGAAGACTAAGTCTGTTTCACCTAAGCCTAAGCTTAAACTGAAGAGCAGCCGAAATAGCTCATTACTGTTGCAGAGGAGACTAGATACATACGGGGCCAGGGACAAGGGAGTAAGAGTGGAGACTAGACTAGAACATATAAAACCCTGAGTAGACCTGGGGTGTGGATTATGGGGACAGAGGACATTTAAAAACAGCCATATATTAGGACAATCAAAGAGGCACACCTCCTCCAGGCAAGATGCTGACTCAGAAATGAACTGAGTGTCCTCAGCTTGACTATTGGGCCAATCCCAGAACTAAAGCATGCCAAGTTAACTAGCGAAGGCCAGTCAGGACATGGCACAAATCTGCAAATAGTGGCTATTTTGCACTTGTTTTAGATGCCCAATTGTGAACACACTCACTCCCCATACACATAAACCTCACTATGCATCAAAGACTAACACATACAAGACAGAAATATGGAGAAGGCAAACTAGAAGGGAAGCTTCATGACACTAGATTTGGATATGTCACCAAAGCACAGGCAACAGAAGAAAAAATAGGTAAATCAGTATTCATCAGAACTCAAAATGTTTTTGCATCAAAGGAAACATTCATACAAAGGTTGTGAAAAGGCAATCCACAGAAAGGGAAAAAAACTGCAATATACATTTATGATAAAGCTTAATGGAATGGAACTTCCTGGAAACACCCTCAAACTTTATCTCAAATTGCTTGGCTCAACTGCCAATTCTCTTGGTGACCTTTACTCTTTGAGTGACTGAACTGAACTGAACTGAAGTCTTGTCCAACTCTTTGCAACCCCATGGACTGCAGCACACCAGGCTTCCCTGTCTATCATCAACTCTCAGAGTCTACTCAAACTCACGTTCCCTGGTTCCTGCGTCTGTTCCCTCCCCTCCATGTCTCAGAACCACTACCTGTCCTTCATCTTTGTATTCTTGCACTTACCGGATCTCAGAGTTTGTGAGAACTTGAAGACCAGTCACAATCAGAGGATAAGTGTGATCAAATCACAACAGGAACAAAGTGTTACATCAATAAGCATCTTTATTATAGAAGGAGCTGATAATAATGTAAAAGAAATCTCAGATTTGCAAGGAAGTGTTGAAGGAGCTCTTATTCAATGCCTATTGAGTTGATGATGCCATCAACCTTCTCATCCTCTGTCATCCCCTTATCCTCCACCTTCAGTCTTTCCCAGCATCAGGGTCTTTTCCAATGAGTCAGTTCTTCACATCGAGTGGCCCAAGTGTTGGAGTTTTAGCTTCAGCATCAGTCCTTCCAATGAATACTCAGGACTGATTTCCTTTTGGATGGACTGCTTGGATCCCCTTGCTGTCTATTTTCATAATTAAACATCTGATTATCCCTGTCTATTGAAGAAAAATGTAAAGTTTTTCTATTTCTTCATTTTTTCTGGGTTTGCGATGACTACCACCATTTCTCTTCCCCACTGAATTCAAAGCATTTTCTAAGAGTTTTGGATTTACACCTTCAACTAGTCCTAGTGTTTCCCCACCAGCAGACATGGACGTGGACATGGTAGAAATTGTCACAATCTCTATGTGAACAGCTGACACTCAGGAATGGAAACACATTATTCCACAAACATCACACCAAGCACTCTGGTGTATTTTCCCCACATTCTCCAGTAGCCACTGCTGTTTCTGTTTGATTCCAGTTTTCTACACAGTGCATCCCAACCCATAGTAACTATGTGGACAGGATGATGGTAAGCTCCAGGTGACAGTGGCCCTGGTGCTTTGGTCACGTTCCCTGGTTCCTGCATCTCTTCCCTCTCCTCCACGTCTCAGAACCACTACCTGTTCTTCATCTTTGTATTCTTGCACTTACCGGATCTCAGAGTTTGTGAGAATTTGAAGACCAGTCACAATCAGAGGATAAGTGTGATCAGATCACAACAGGAGTAAAGTGTTACATCAATAAGCATCTTTATTATAGAAGGAGCTGATAATAATGTAAAAGAAATCTCAGATTTGCAAGGAACTGTTGAAGGAGCTCTTATTCAGTTTAGTTCAGCTCAGTCCGTCAGTTGTGTCTGACTCTTTATGACCTCATGGACTGTAGCACACCAGGCTTCCCTATCTATCACCAACTCCCAGAGCTTGCTCAAACTCATTTCCATAGAGTTGGTGATGCCATCCAGCCATCTTACCCTGTTGTCTCCTTCTCCTCCTGCCTTCACAGAATAAGTGTGATCAGATCACAACAGGAATAAAGTGTTACATCAATAAGCATCTTTATTATAGAAGGTATTGATAATAATGTATAAGAAATGCTCAGATTCACAAGCAAGAGTTAAAAAAACTCTTCTTTGGTAACATGCATTTCAACATCTGCTGAATGTTCATCCAATCCATCTTCAATGAGAACAATTTCTTCATGTCCTGGAGCAAGCACACCTATTGTTCTTGTTTTGATAACTAGAAAAGTCTTCTCAATATAGTGTTCATAATTTCCACCCACAAATTCAGATGAATAAGAAGAAAACAGTTATGCATTCTTTTTGAAATTGATCTTTCTTGCAAAATTGTAGCTGAAGATCATCCTCTAGCCTAGATAGTACCAAGACTTGGAAGTACCCCCATCATTAGGGACTAGCTCCACAGAGATACCCATTGTCCCAAGTCCTTTGTGCATTCAGGCCCAGCTGCCTGCATGGTGGCCAGCCCAACTTCAGAGGGACAAGAAAGGGTTACTGCTTCAAGGTCTCAATGTCTAATTGTTGATACAAAACAGAAACAAGAAAAAAATCTTAATACAATTGCCTATGAGAGTGTTTGGATAGAAGACAACTTCGAACCGTGCTGGGAGAAAAGATCCCATATCAAGTCACAAAAAATCTCTCTCAGACAGTATCTGGAAGGTTTCATGTGTGAATTTTGGCATTCACAGTAGAAACATATCAAAGACTCCTCAAATATACAGAAATTCAAGGTCATTCATCTTTTATTTTGTCACAAACTTTTGAAGTTGCTTTCAGTCAAGTCTGTGTTCTCATCTCTAAAGCCTCTTTAGTTTCCCTTTTGGGGGAGAACCCTGACCTGGTGGACACAACACATTTAAGGCACACAACATGTCTAGTGGATCCAAGGAAGAGAGCTCATTACTCACCACCCAGGTAACACTAGATTTGCTTTCACATGTATGCAGATGTGGCTTTGGCAAACTGATGCAAAACTGCTCTTGCATATCTTATTCAGTTCCAGGGTCAAAGACACAAAGCCCGCCCCTATTAAGAAAATCTCACTCATCCATTCGCTATAGCCCAAAACTATGGCAAAATTTTCTTTTTTATGCATTAAAATTTTTTTTTTAGTTGGAGGAAAATTGTTTTATAACATTGTTTAGGTTTCTGCCATACAGCAACGTGATTCACTAATAATTATGTTTTCTTAATTGATAAGATTTGAACTTATATCAACCTGTGTTTCATTTCTATGTTTATTTAGAAATTAGAACAGTTAGAATGCAGTATGACTGGAGCAAAAGTTAGAACACAAGAATAGTTAGACAATAGAGCGTTGCATTGGGGTGGTTAGATTCCTTATGAAGAAAGAAGCAGGTAATGACTCATTAAATACACCTGTGAGGTGTTGTTAGCTGTCTCCAAAGGAAAAAAAAAAAAAGAAAACAACTCAAACTCTAAAAGGTCTTCCCAATGGGAAGAAAGAATCTTTAGGTGTTTGGGATAGACATGTACACACTGCAATATTTAAAAGAAGTGACTGACAAGGACCTACTGATGTATAGCACAGGGAACTCTGCTCTATGTTATGTGGCAGCCTGGACAGGAGAAATTTGGGGGGGGAAATGGATACAAGAATATATATGACTGAATCCCTTTGCTGTCTGCCTGAAATCATCACATTGTTAAATGGCTATATTCATATAAAAAAAAAAGTTTAAAAATAAATAAATAAAAGGGTCTTCCCAAATATTAGTCTACAGAATAGCTGCATTCAACTTACGCTGAAATTTTTATAAAAATGCAAAATCCTGGGCCCACCTTGGGATTTAGGAAAAAACAAAGAAGAAGTTAGTCTGACTCCCTGTCAGTAAAAATCCAGTTTATGGATCTGGCTGTGGACTTGAACTGGAGAAGACAGAGATGGGAGGAAACCACACACCCCACCACTGAGGACCCCTTCAGCAAGGAAATGATCCCCCTTTTCCTTTCATTTATGTCACATAAGTACACTCTGGTTGACTCTGCTCTTAAAATATATTCCAATTCTAACAGTTTCTGACCACCTTTACTACTCGCTCATTCCATGATCCAGGCCAATATCATCTCTCACCTGAATTTTTGTAGAGCCCTAAAAGAGGACTCTTTTTCCTCCTTTTCTCCCCCACAATGTAACACCTGTGCTTAGTTACTCAGTCATATCTGACCCTTTTCTACCGTATGGACTATAGCCTGCCAGGCTCCTCTGTCCATGGATATTCCAGGCAAGAATACTAGAGTGGATTGCCATTTCCTCCTCCAGGGAATATTCTTGACTCAGGGACTGAACCCGTGTCTCCTGTGTGTCCTGCATTGGTGGGAAGATTCTTTACTACTCTGCCACCTGGGAGGACCACCAGAAATTATTCCGTATACCCAGTATGACATAAAATGTAGAAACGATATTTTGTAAATAATATTTTGGAATAGCACTAACCTTGGAGAACCTATGTAAAGGTGCATGTAAGAATTATAAATGCATGCAAGAATGTATTATGTGCCAAAATAGTATGGACTGAAATGCAAATGCTTTTTTTCCCTCAGGGAAGTCATTAAGAATAAAGCCAGTAGATTATTGTGACCTGGTGCCAAATATTCTGGCTATTTGATGAAAAAAGCAGAACCTCTTTTCCTTTTCTTTTTTTTTTTAATCTTATTTTTACTTTATTTTACTTTACAATACTGTATTGGTTTTGCCATACATTGACATGAATCCAACATGGTATATACGAGCTCCCAATCCTGAATCCCTCTCACACCTTCCACCTTATATCATCTCTCTGGATCATCCCCGTGCACCAGCCCCAAGCATCCTGTATCCTGTATCAAACATAGACTGACACTTTGTTTCTTACATGATAGTATACATGTTTCAATGCCATTCTCCCAAATCATCCCACCCTCTCCCTCTCCCTCAGAGTCCAAAAGTCCGTTCCATACATCTGTGTCTCTTTTGCTGTCTTGCATACAAGTTTATCATTACCATCTTTCTAAATTCCATATATATGTGTTAGTATACTGTATTGGTGTTTTTCTTTCTGGCTTACTTCACTCTGTATAATTGGCTCCAGTTTCATCCATCTCATTAGAACTGATTCAAATTTATTCTTTTTAAGGGCTGAGTAATACTCCATTGTGTATATGTACCACAGCTTTCTGATCCATTCATCTGATGATGGACATCTAGGTTGTTTCCATGTTCTGGCTATTATAAATGGTGCTGCAATGAACATTGGGGTACACGTGTATCTTTCAATTCTGGTTTCCTCAGTGTATGTGCCCAGCAGTGGGATTGCTGGGTCATAAGGCAGTTCTATTTGCAGTTTTTTAAGGAATCTCCACACTGTTCTCCATAGTGGCTGTTCTAGTTTGCATTCTCACCAACAGTGCAAGAGGGTTCCCTTTTCTCCACACCCTCTCCACCATTTATTGCTTGCAGACTTTTGGATCACAGCCATTCTGACTGGTGTGAAATGGTACCTCATTGTGGTCTTGATTTGCATTTCTCTTGATAATGAGTGATGTTGAGCATCTTTTCATGTGTTTGTTAGCCATCTTCATGTCTTCTTTGGAGAAATGTGTATTTAGTTCTTTGGCCTATTTTTTGATTTGGTTGTTTATTTTTCTGGAGTTGAGCTGTATAAGTTGCTTGTATATTTTTGAGATTAGTTGTTTGTCAGTTGTTTCATTTGCTATTGTTTTCTCCCATTCCAAAGGCTGTCTTTTCACCTTGTTTATAGTGTTCTTTGTTTTGCAGAGCTTTTAATTTTAATTAGATCCC
>SJYC01108637.1:0-43425 GCA_006408675.1 Madoqua kirkii
GTTTTGATTTGCATTTCTCTGATAATGAGTGATGTTGAGCATCTTTTCATGTGTTTGTTAGCCATCTGTGTGTCTTTGGAGAAATGTCTGTTTAGTTCTTTGGCCCATTTTTTGATTGGTTCATTTATTTTTCTGGAATTGAGCTGCAGGAGTTGCTTATATATTTTTGAGATTAGTTGTTTGTCAGTTGCTTCATTTGCTATTATTTTCTCCCATTCTGAAGCCTGTCTTTTCACCTTGCTTATAGTTTCCTTTGTTGTGCAGAAGCTTTTAATTTTAATTAGGTCCCATTTGTTTATTTTTGCTTTTATTTCCAATATTCTGGGAAGTGGGTGATAGAGGATCCTGCTGTGATTTATGTTGGAGAGTGTTTTGCCTATGTTCTCCTCTAGGAGTTTTATAGTTTCTGGTCTTATGTTCAGATCTTTAATCCATTTTAAGTTTATGTTTGTGTATGGTATTAGAAAGTGTTCTAGCTTCATTCTTTTACAAGTGGTTGACCAGTTTTCCCAGCACCACTTGTTAAAGAGATTGTCTTTTCTCCATTGTATATTCTTGCCTCCTTTGTCAATGAAAAGAAAAAAAAAATATTTAGGAATATATCTACCTAAAGAAACTAAAGACCTATACATAGAAAACTATAAAACACTGGTGAAAGAAATCGAAGAGGACACTACTAGATGGAGAAATGTACCCTGTTCATGGATCGGAAGGATCAATATAGTGAAAACGAGTATACTACCCAAAGCAGTCTACAGATTCAATGCAATCCCTATCAAACTACCAATGGTATTTTTCACAGAGCTAGAACAAATAATTTCACAATTTGTATGGAAATACAAAAAACCTCAAATAGCCAAAGCAATCTTGAGAAAGAAGAATGGAACTGGAGGAATCAACCTGCCTGACTTCAGGCTCTACTACAAAGCCACAGTCATCAAGACAGTATGGTACTGGCACTAGACAGAAATATAAATCAATGGAACAAAATAGAAAGCCCAGAGATAAATCCACGCACCTATGGACACCTTATCTTTGACAAAGGAGGTGTATTCTTATCCACTGTACCATTAGGGAAGTCCATACGTGGGAGTTTTAATAAAAATTCTTCATGGAGGGACTTCCCTGGTCGTCCAGTGGTTAAAACTCAATGCTTCCACTGCAGGGGCACAGATTTGATTCCTGTTCAGGGAACTTTTAACAACTCCCACATGCTGCATGAAGTGAGGTCGTGAGGTGAAGTCGCTCAGTCGTGTCTGACTCTTTGCGACCCCATGGACTGTAACCTACTAGGTTTCTCTGTCCATGGGATTCTCCAGGCAAGAATACTGGAGTGGATTGCCATTTCCTTCTCCAGGGGATCTTCCCGACCCAGGGATCGAACCTGGGTCTCCCACACTGGAGGCAGACGCTTTAACCTCTAAGCCACCAGGGAAGCCCTGCACATGCTGCATAGGGTGGCAGAAAAGAAAAAGCTTCATGGAAATTTATAGAGTTTTGGATCCAATTTCCCATAAACAAAAAGGAGGAAATATAGAATAATGACCTATAAAAGGATCAAGCATTCTACCCATTAGAATGGCTATGATGGAAAACACACACACACACACACACACACACAAAACAAAATAACAAGTGTTGGAGAGGATGTGGGGAAATAGGAATCCTTGAGGACACTTGGTGGGAATGTAAATTGGTGCAGCCACTGTGACCAACAGTATGGAGGGTCCTCAGAAATTAAACAGGATTGCCATATGATCCAGCAATTCTATTTCTGAGTGTATATCCACAAAGTCTGAAAGCAGAGATTCAAAGGGATATTTGTTCATTGAGGCTTGCAGCAGCATCATTCACAATAGCCACAAGCAAACCTAGTGTCCATTGATGGATGAATAGATAAACAAAACACGGTCCATCCATACAATGGAGTATGATGCAACCTTTAAACCATCCTCAAGGCTCATTCATGCTGTACCATAGGTGTGCATAGGTGATTAGACACTCACAAAAAGAAGGTACTGTAGGACTCTACTCATTTGGGGTACTTAATGTGGTCAAATTCATAGAGACAGGAGGTAGGATGGTGTGTGCCACAGGCTGGGGGAAAGGGCAGGGGGGCTGCTGTTTAACACAGACAGAGTTTCCATTTGGGAAGATGAAACGGTCTGGAGATGATGGTCATGATGGTTGCAAGACAGTGTCAACACTATTGAACTTGAAAATGATTAAAGTGGTGAAATTTACATTATGTATATTTTATTAAAAAATAAAAAATTTTATTTGCAAAAATCGTGTTACAAGCCAATGCTACTTTTGGATAATTTGCCATCATTATGGAGAATTTACTGTATCATTCCATCTCAGGTGCATCAGAAGGATTAACAGATATAAACTACTATACGTAAAACAGATAAGCAACAAAGATACATTGTACGGCACTGGGGATTAGAGCCTGTGCACAGAGGATAATGTTACATTATCTCATAATAACTTTTAATGGAATATAATCTGTAAAAATACTCAACTACTATATTGCATACCTGAAACTAATATAATGTTGTAAATGAATTATGCTTCAATTTAAAAAGAGAAAGAGAAAGAAGAGAATCTTCGCATGCACATATATAGTGGCAGCTTAATGCATTTTTTCGCTATTTATGGACAAGAGAAGATGCAGGTATGTAAGCACAGAGCACAGCATTGAGGAATGTACAGGGTCAGCTTAACCACAAAGCCAGAAAGCATTTCTCTTGGGATGGATTAAAGACTGAAGTTTAGAATGCCTCTGATGACCTTTAATATCAGGTTGTTGTCTCACAAGTCTTCACTCCATTTCTTTGGAACAGGGTATTTTTTATACTTCTTGCTCCTTTATTTCATCCCCCTCCCCCATCCCCTGCACCCACCATCCTACTTCTTGTCTCTGTGAATATGACCACACTAAGTACCTCACATGAGTGGAATCACACGGTACTCATTTTTTGTGATTGTCTTATCACATATGCAGACCCATGGTACAACATGAATGAACTTTGAGGGTCCTTTTTAAGATCGAGTTCATATTCCATTTTATGAACCGACCATATTTGCTTATCCATCCATCCACGGTCTGGTTATGTGACTTGCTTTAGTCAATGGAATATGAGCAGATATGATGCAAGCAGAAGATTCATAGGGTCACACAGTTGGCATGTGCCCCTGCCTTCCTGCCACCCACTAGGAGAAGACAGCACCAGGGCTCATCCCAGGGAAGACCCAAACCCACAGCCTGAAGTCTGGGGCTCATCCCAGCCTAGCCTAACTGAGATCAGTCACCCCCCTATATGAGCAACAGATATTATGTATGTTCTTGGAAATCAAAGAGATTTGGTGCTTGGTTATTACACAGCCCAAGCTGACTGATACACTTCCTATAACACTAAGCAAAATCGTAATATGTCACCATGCTCTGCATAATGTGGTCCTTGCGTATGTCTCCAACTCATGCTCTATTCTGTGACTCTGTTGGCTTCTGCCTGTTACCTCAATTCACCAAATTCCTTTCTGCTTCTGGAGCTGTGCACTTGCTGTTCCCTCCTCCCAGGAAAGCTTTTCCTTACATATTGCCTCAACTGGCCCCTTCTTATGATCATAGGTCCCAGCTCGGTCATCTTCCTCTTCCAAGAACTCTTCCATGACTCCTCTGAGTAATGGTGAATCCTCTAGCTGCCCTCTACCCACTGCCCCACTTCAGGTCTTTCATGGCCCTCATCACTACCAATCTTTAAAATGTATTCATGTATTTACTCTTTGTCATCTGTCTCCTCCCTACAGACTATAAGCATCAGAGAGCATAACAGGGCTCTGTCTGATCCCTGCTGCTATCTCCTGGGCTCATAGTAGCTGCTTAATAAATTTATGTTCACCTGGACCTTGACTGATTTCCATGTCAAATTTCATAAGGAGAGGATGTGGTTATTACACCCGTACATACACCCACCAGATCAACTAACACCCTAGTGCATGTGCTTTTGTAAAGTCCGAAGAGGGAAGATTATAAAAAGAATCAAGACAAGAAGTTCCCTGGAGAGGTGCCGTGAGGTATTCGGAAAAACTCACCTCACAGGATGGATGGGTGTGGAGTTCTGAAGGCAGGATGGGAACCTGTGTCCTAGCAGGTTAGGGCCTCCAGATCCATTTTCATGCAAACTAGTGAGTGACCTGGAATGAACTTCTCAGATTTCTGTCCTGTTGGAGAGCTTTGATTGTTTGGATCAGCCAAGAAAAAAAAAAAAAAATTACTGATTGACTGACTGATTGATTGATGATTGTACTGGGTCCTCATCGTTGCATGGGCTTTTCCCCAGTTGTGGTGAGCGGGGGCTACTCTCTAGCTGGAGTGCACAGACTTCTCATTATTGTGGCTTCTCTTGTGGAGCACAGGCTCTAGGGTGTGTGGGCTTCAGTAATTGAGGCCCAAGGGCTTAGTCGCTCTGTGCTGTGTGGGATCTTCCTGGGGCAGGGATTGAACCTGTATCTCCTGCATTGGCAGATGCATCCATTACCACCGAGCCCAGCCAAATCCTTTCTTGATGGGAAACCCAAGAGACAAGGCAGCCTTCAGACTGGGCATCTCGCTGTACCTGCCCCGTCAGTGAGAAAACACTAGAAAGTCTCTCGGGAAGTCATAATCTAGTTAATAACATGCTTGCCTGATGCTGTTCCTTTCATCTGAGCATCTCGGAGCATTTAGAAATATTAATGATTTAATGAGCGCCACTGGGATGGGAAGGCATTCTAAAGCAGCCTGTATCTTGATTCTACATCTGGGAACTGGCTTAATATGATCCATTATAATGACAGCCTGGCAGGAAAGGTGTCATTAGACTGTTTCACCGCTTTGGGGGAGGGAGACAGAGATGATGTTAATAACCATGTCACCTACCCTCTGCCTCACAGGGAAAGTCGTACTGGCCAGTATGTCATGGGAATCCCTGGCTGGCGGGGCTAGGGAGGTAGGGTCGTGACTTAAGAAAGAGAGAACCAGGACTTAGTGGCACCCAAGGGGTGATTGACGTGAACAGCAGAACAAAAGCAGCTCTTTCACTCTTGTGTGAACAAGAGACACACAACCCAAGTTAAAAGTGGGCAAAGGATCTGAATAGGCTTCTCTCCAATGAAGACAGACAAATGGCCAATAAGCACATGAAAAGATGCTCAGCATCGTTAAGTCCTCAAGGAAATACGAATCAAAACCATTGATTAGTCACTGAATACAGCTGCTCTGCATTGTTGTTTGAATCATCCTGAAACACTCCCCGACTCTGTGGAAAAACTGTCTTCCACAAAACTGGTTCCTGGTTCCAAAAAGTTTGAGGACTGATGCACTAGAACAGCTATAATTTTTTTTTTTTTTTTTTGGCTGCATTGCATGGCATGTGGCATCTTAGTTCTCTGACCAGGGATGGAACCTGAAGTAGAAATGCAGAGTCTTAACCAGTGGACATCCAGGGAAAGTGAAAGTGTTAGTCGCTCAGTCATGTCCAATTCTTTTTGGCCCCACTGAGTATAGCCCATCAGTCTCCTCTGTCCATGGGATTCTCCGGGCAAGAATACTGGAGTGGGTTGCCTTTCCCTTCTCCAGGAGATCTTCCCAACCCAGGGATTGAACCTAGGTCTCCTGTATTGCAGGCGGATTCTTTACCATCTGAGCCATCAAGGAAGTTCCTATAATTACTTTTTTTACTAAAATAAGAAGCGTTGGGAGAAGGATCTGAAGAAATCAGAACCCTCCCATGGCTGTGGGAAAAGAAGGGGCAGTCGCTGTGGAATGTAGTTGCTGGTGTCTTAAAAACTTAAACATAGAATTATCCTTGGACCCCAAGTCTCCACTCCCAGGTATAATCCTTCCAGATTGAAAGCCAGGTACTCACACAAATGCACGTGCCCACATGCTCACAGCAACACTTCACCACAGTCGAAAGGTGGAAACAATCTGTGTCATAAACAGTGATGTACTCCCACAATGGGGGAGGAAGGAACGTTGCCCTGATGTTTGCTCTGTGATGAATAGACCTTGAAAACATTATATTAAGAGGAAAAAGCCAGACACAAAAGGCCACCTACCTATTGTATGATTCCACTTATATGGAGTGTCCGGGATCACTTAATCCGCAGAGACAGAAAGCAGATGGGCGGTTGCCTGGGGGCTGGGGGCAGAGGGCACTGGGGAGTGACCGCTAATGGTTCGGAGGTTTCCTTTAAGGATGGGGATAATGTTTTGGAAATAGTCAGTGATGGCAGTTGTAAATGTACTCAATGCCCCTAAATTGTTCACTTTAAAACAGTTAATTTCACGTTACATGGTTTCCAGTCCATTCTTCAGAAAAGACGGCATTGAGCTCTTTTACAATAAAAACTGTAACAGCTGGCATTTGCGAGCCCTATCCGCGGGCCAGGCTGCATTCTGGGCTGGGGAGGTGCGCTTAAGCCTCATCCCAGCCTCAGGTGAGGGGGCTTCCGTCAGTTCCACTTACAGGTGAGTGCGTGGGGGCTCGTGGTGTTAATAAGGCGCCCCAAGTTAATGAGTGGCGCAGCCTAGATGGTACTAGGCATCTAAAAGCCAGAGATCCCACACTGAAGCTGTGACCTCTGCCGGATGGGCTCCGGGCACCGGAAATTCACCAGGACCACAGCGACTTGGGGGCTGCTTTTGAGTTCCCTCTATCAGAGAGGTGGCGGGGCAGAAAGTGAACTAGTTAGTAACCAAGAGCCCTCCACGTGGTCAGCCCTGGGATGTGGGGAAGATGGGGAGGAGCCCCAGAGGCTGTGGCCCCCTTGGGGGGCTCCCCTCAGGTCTCCATTTGGACTGAACCCCAGATGGTGAGATGCTACTCTATGGGGTGGGGACTAGTGGACCCGCAGATGGCACCCCACACACAGAGACCCCAGGGGCTGAAAGGAGCCTGGCAGACTTGGGGAAGCTAAGGAAAGGGCAGCAGCAGGGGCTGGGCCGCCCAGCCTAAGGAGATGGGTGAGGGGAACTGGGTCCACGGGCCTCTGGACCAGGCAGATCAACAACTGGATCAGAGGTCTTATTCGGAGCTGGGGGTGCAGGGGGGGTCTGCTGACCTCAGAGTATGGACAGACAGCTGCTCTTTCCCACTTGCCTGCTTGCCTGGGGGCCTCAGTCTGTCAGGGCAGATGGCTGTTCTGATGGTTCCTCTAGTGCGCCCAGGCTTTCCTGAAGGGAGTTAATGGTACCCAGACCTCTAGACGCTGATCCACAGGGATCCTCCCCAAGTGGTCCCCAGTGTCTGCTCATTAACAGACTCAAGAATAGCCTGGTCCCCCTGGAAGGAAAGGGGGAGCAGAAAAGGTGGAAGAAGCTGGTGGGAGGGGCAGGTTGAGAGAGTCAGCTGGGAACCTGGCAGCAAGCAGGCCAGTGCCTGGCCAGCCCGGCAATGGATCGGGACCTCCATCAGGCTGGGACCCTGGGGAGCTTTGCCCCCGCCCCCCAAACCAGGCTCCCCTTTAGATCCTGAGTTCCAAGCTTCCAGCCCCTGGAGCAGGCCTGGAGGACAATCCCCTGTTTCACACTCACCGTATTTGCTCACATAGGAAAACACCAGCCAGGGATCCACTGGAAGCATACTTTCTCAGTTGCAACCAGAGGTTGGCGAGGGACTCAGGAGTCTGGTGAAAATGAAAATAATTCTATAAGAGTTAATTGTTTTTAATGGAATTTATAATAATAGAGTGGTATATTTTTTATTCTTTGTAAATTGTGTGCTACACATTCAATACATCTGTAAAATTATTAAATATGTGTATAATGTGCATATGCAGGATGTATATAACATATAAATGTGTATATATATGTATAAATACACAAAAATATGAATGTGTATACACACACACAGAGGCTTCTCTAGTGGTTCAGATGGTAAAGAAATTGCCTGAAATTCAGGAGACATGTTCAATCCCTGGGTGGGGAAGACTCCTTGGAGTAGGGAATGGCTACCCACTCCAGTATTCTTGCCTGGAGAATCCCATGGACAGAGGAGCCTGGTGGGGTACACTCTGTGAGGTCGCAAAGAGTCAGACATGAATGAGCAACTAACACTTTCACTTTCTCTCTCTCTCACACACATATAAATATATCCATATATATATATTATTTCCCCCAGAGAGCCTATTATTAAGCATTATCCAGCAAGAATATTGCACAGGAACCTCTACCTTCATGGAATTCACAGAATTTTCATTCTGCTGGCAAACACAGGGTGATGGCCTGGGGACAATGGAAGAAAATTCAGCCTAAAAAAAAATACGTGGATGTGAACCCGATGGAGAAAGTTAGAGAGAAAAGGCAGTCAGCATCAGAATCCTTGGGTTGCCATCCTGACTCTGCAGTCAATCCAACAGTGTGAGCTTAGGCAACTTACTGGATCTCTCTAGGACTCAGTTTCCTCCTCTGTAAAATGGGAGTGTGAGTGTAACCACTCAGAGTCATCATAAAGATAAACAGTCATTAAAACTAAGAACCTGACTCTGAACTCAGCGTGGCAGATGAACTCATTGTCTTCTAAGAGGCAGAGAGAGGCAAGAACAATTTGCCTCCAGGACACAGAGCTATTGAAGAGAGGATTTAGGCTCTGAGTCCCAGAGTCAGCACTCACACCTCAGATCCCTGTATTTAGCTGACTGGGAACACGCCCAGCTCAGAACAGGTCTGATAAACACGTCTGTTCACTTTCTCTGAACTCGTCACTTGCCTCCTAAACATGAAATCCACAAAAACACTGATAAACGTGGCTCATCGGAGGTCCAAGATGATGCCAGCAGCCTCCTGGGAGAGCCCACAGCCAGAGGAAGAGGATTTTCCCACCAGGCATGACAAGGAGAGGGCTTCCCAGGTGGCGCCAGTGCTAAAGAATCCACCTACCAGTGCAGAAGATGGAAGAGATGATGGTTCGATCCCTGGGTCCAGAAGATCCCCTGGAAGAGGGCATGACAACCCACTCCAGTATTCCTGCCCAGAGAATTCCATGGACAGACGAACCTGGTGGGGCTACAGTCCACAGGGTTGCAAAGAACCGGACACTACTGAAGCGACTTAGCACGCAGGCAGGCACGCATGGTCTGCCCTGGCCTCCGGCAGTGTCTCGAACAGGCCACCAGGTGGCAGTATTTGCACGAGTTACACGAAAGGTGGCGCTGGGAGCCACCGCAGAAACTCCTGAAGTTGAAAACTTGCTTTTCCCCATTCTGCTCTCTTTGTTCCCCGAACCATACTCTGGAAGCTTAGCAGACCTGGTGCCCAGCGTCCCATTCTGTGACGCCCAGACAAGCTCCTCTAGTCCCTTGCTGTCTCCACCCTCAGAGGTCTCCTCAATACTCACATCTCTGCTGACTCACTCCGGCCCAGGAATCCCTTCCACCCAACAGCTGGCTCCAAAGGAAGATTGGGGCCTGACGTCCAGGGTTACCAGCGCCCAAGAGAAGCATCAGCTGTGGAGCTAGACATGGCCAGAAAGACCTGGAGGGGCTGTTGTTAGGGGATCACCCATCCCCACATAACCTCCCATGTACCCACATGCGCGTGCACACACATGTGCACACATGTATGTTCACACACGTGCACATGTACACACATGCAGATCATAGGCACCCACTCTTATAGGTGCATGCACACAATGCACACACAAATACTCATATACACGTTCACACTTGACAGGTACGTATGCATATATAACACAAGGACACAGACGGACACAAGGCAGACATGATGCACACACAGACATGTGCACACACAGACACACACACACACAGCCTCCTAAACAGCGGGCAGAACCTACAGAGTTGAATAAACAAATTTTTTCTAGTCTTAAACAGGTGAGCATGACTACTTATTACGTAAGGGTACAATCTCTGTCTGTAAGAAACAGCATTAGTCGTGCAATTGTTGGAAAAGATCCACAGTGAGTAGACATACTATATGCAAAGCCAGCTTTTCATTTGTTTTTGATTTTGTTTTCAGTGAACTCCGTTTGTTGTTAGAATGTGGTTTTATCACAGCATTTTCCAAACATAAGGTCCATTTATTTTAAGCCGATAGGAAGCTACCTATTCTAGAACATAACTAAATGCTTGTTTTCCAGGTAAAACCTAATTTTGCGTTTTAAAATATTAAGTAGCATATATTTTTAGTTAGATAATTAGGATAAGTCATGAAATGCAGTCAAAACCATCACTTCTTTCATAGTTACATGAGGAAAAGAAATTGTCAGGTGCTCAATTAATTCAGTGAGCGGAGATCTACATGGAGTCACTGTGGCTGCGTCCCCTCCTCCCCAGGGCCTTTGAACCTGCCCTTTCCTGGCCTGTTTACTACATTCTCACCTGGAAAATTCTATTAGACCAGCTCTGGCCATGTTGGCCCTGCAGGACGCACTTACCCGCAGATGCTTCTATTGTGGTCCATCATGTGCTAACAGTTGTGTGCATTGTCAACAGTTACAAGCTGGGAGATTCCACACACACTCACAAAAGTCCTGTGGTCTCGCTGGCGAGATGAGCTGATGTCCCACCACCCAGCAGTGGAGCGAGCTGAGCAGAGGCCGTCTCTCTGGACAAGGGCTCATCTTTCCCCCCAGGATATGAGCCCTTTGTCCTACTGGACTTCATCCATAGGACTTCATACCTGCTTGTTGCCTACAAGCTTCTGAGTTTGTAGCCCCTGATTTCCACCTTACTTCCTCTTCCAGGAAGCCCACCATGAACACGTACTCCAGTGAGCTTTTTTTTTTTTCTATCAAAGAAAAGTTTTGTTTACACAGGCAAACCTTGGAGATACTGGAGGTTCGTTTTCGGTCTACCGCGATAAACTGAGTCACCCATTTTATTGTTTCCCTGTGCTTGTCAAACTTCTGTTTACACTAGACTGCAGTCTCTTAAGCGTGCAACAGTCCTATATCTTGGTCTTCCTTGGTGGCTCAGACAGTAAAGAAGTCCCCTCAATAGGGGAGTCTTGGGTTCAGTCCCTGAGTTCAGAAAATCCCCTGGAGGGGGCGTGGCAACCCACTCCAGTATTCTAGCCTGGAGAATCCCCGTGGACAGAGGAGCCTGGCCAACTGTGGTCCATGAGGCCACAAAGAGTCAGACACGACTGAGCAACTAAGCACAGCCAAGCGCAGTATGGCGCTGCTCTCTGTCTTACAAGAGCAGTGCACATTGCTTAATTTTTTTTTGAATGTTTTATATATATATATTTTCACTTTTTAAAATTTAATACATTATTCTATTTTACAGTACTGTATTGGTTTTGCCATACATTGACATGAATCAGCCACATGTGTACACGATCTCCCAATGCCAAAGCCCCCTCCCACCTCCCTTCCCCCCCTCCATTTCCCCGGATCATCCCTTACACCAGCCCCAAGCATCCTGTATCCTGTATTGAACATAGACTGGTGCTTCATTTCTTATATGATTGTATACATGTTTCATTGCCATTCTCCCTCTCTCTCTCCCTCAGAAGCCAAAAGTCCGTTCTATACCTCTGTGTCTCTTATATTGTCTCACTTACGGGGTCATCATTACTATCTTTCTAAATTCCATATATATGTGTCAATATACTGTATTGGTGTTTTTCTTTCTGGCTTACTTCACTCTGTATAATCGGCTCCAGTTTCATCCATCTCATTAGAACTGTGTCAAACTTATTCTTTTTAAGGGCTGAGTAATACTCCATTGTGTATATGTACCACAGCTTTCTTATCCATTCATCTGCTGATGGACATCTGGGTTGTTTCCATGTCCTGGCGATTATAAACAGTGCTGCAATGAACATTGGGGATCACTTATTGCTAACATATGCTAACCATCCTCTGATTCTTCAACTAGTAATAGTAATCACACTGATCACAGATCACTGTCATGAAAGTTTGAAACACTGAGAGAATCACCGAAAATGTGACAAAAACAGGAAGTGAGCAGAAGTTGTTAGAGATATGGCAGCGATAAACTTTTTAATACAGAGGTGGTCACAGACCTTCAGTTTGTAAAAAAAAAAAAACAAACACGCTATTTGTGAAATTCGTTAAGTGAGGTCTGCCTGTATTTCCTTTCGTTTTCTACAAAGCGGACTAATGTAGTAGTGTTAACAATAGTATCAATCCCCTGCCTACCTGTCTTCTGTTTCCCTTCTAGGACCTGGCAAAGCAAAAGACTAGCCTTTTCACAGCAGGGAACACCTGGGGGGAACCCACACCTCCCAGGCTCTGTTCTAAGCCCTTTCCAAAACTGGGAAAGTTTACAGAAAAGGTAACAGAGTGCAGAGAGGTTAAGCGACCTGGCAAGGCCAGAGGGCTCTGAACTACTGCCTTATCTGGCTCTTTGCTGACCTCAGGAGCACCTGGGGGCTACAGTCCACTCCAATATTCTTGCCTGGAGAATCCCACAGACAGAGGAGCCTGGCGGGCTACAGTCCATGGGGTTGTAAGAATCAGACATAACTGAAACGACTTAGCACGAACACACATGGTGTAAATACTCCCACCGTGGCCAATTTCAGTCTAACTGCTGAGACATCACCGAATGAGGATTAGGAAGAGGTTTTCATAAGCACAGCTTCAGCTTTAATTTCACCACATGGATTCAGTGGACAGAAATCCCCTCAAGAGAGCAGATAGTAGGAAAATGTAGCAAAATAGTTAGGAGCTGATAAGTTTCAATATTGATCACCTTTAGTGAAAATAGAATCCATCTAATTGTAAGTTAATATCATTGTTTTTTTAATGAGACATGTCATCTTTTTCTGCTTCTGCTTTTAAAAAGTATTTTTATTTATATTTTATTATCTTTTTAAAAGATATTTATTTGGCTGTGCCAGGTCTTAGCTGCAGCTGATGGGGTCTAGTTCTTTAAACAGGGACGGAGCCTAGGCCCCCTGCACTGCGAGTGTAGAGTCTTAGCTTTGGACTGCCAGGGTAGTCCTCCTTTTTTTTTTTAATTAATAAGGACTGTGCTTAACCAGTAAATACTAAAGGAAATCAGTCCTGAATATTTATTGGAAGGACGTATGCTGACGCTGAAACTCTAATACTTTGGCCACCTGATTCGAAGAACTGATTCACTGGAAAAGACTCTGGTGCTGGGAAAGACGGAAGGCAGGAGGAGAAGGGGATGACAGAGGGTGAGATGGTTAGATGGCATTACTGACTCAATGGACATGAGTTTGAGCAAGCTCCAGGAGTTGGTGATGGACAGGGAAGCCTGGCCTGCTACAGACCATGGGGTCACAAAGAGTGGGACATGAGTGAGTGCCTGAACTGAACTGAATTGCGCTTAACAAATGGCGTGCAAAATTCCTGAATTGTGTCTGTTGGTTCTTAGATCTGCTCTGAGTGGTCTCCAGAGCCCTCCCGGCTGACTCCTGCTGCATCCCTGGCTCCCATCTGACATCTCTGTTGTGATATGCACTCCATTAACCCATGGCCGTTCTTGACCTTGTGGAACCAGAGCACCCCAAGTGAGCCCACGTGCCTCAAAACCCACCCTTCTCTCAGAAGCTCAGAGAACGTTGCCACAGGAAAAGAGCCACAAAGTAATCTGATCTTGTACTTAAAAGAGTGATCCACAGAAAATCAAGACTGCACGCGAGCTGCTGGAGAAGACAAGAAACCTTCACCCCAAGTGGCGCAATTCCAACACATCCACTTCCTGTGCTGGAGTTCTGGGCAGAGAGACACATGCATGGTGTGTGTGAGCACTCAGTGTGTGCGCGTGCTCAGTCTCTCCAATTCTCTGAGACCTCGTGGACTCTAGCTCACCAGGCTCCTCTGTCTACGGGATTTGCTAGGCAAGAATACTGGAGTGGGTTGCCATTCCTTTCTCCAGGGCATCTTTCTGACCCAGGGATCAAACCCGTGTCTCTTGTGTCTCCTATATTGGCACGTGGATTTGTTGCGACTAGCACTACCTCAGTTCAGTTCAGTTTATTTGCTCAGTCGTGTCCGACTCTGTGACCCCATGAATCGCAGCACGCCAGGCCTCCCTGTCCATCACCATCTCCCGGAGTTCAATCAGACTCACATTCATCGAGTCCGTGATGCCATCCAGCCATTTCATCCTCGGTCGTCCCCTTCTCCTCCTGCCCCCAATCTCTCTCAGCATCAGAGTCTTTGCCAATGAGTCAACTCTTCACGTGAGGTGGCCAAAGTACTGGAGTTTCAGCTTTAGCATCATTCCTTCCAAAGAAATCCCAGGGCTGATCTCCTTCAGAATGGACTGGTTGGATCTCCTTGCAGTCCAAGGGACTCTCAAGAGTCTTCTCCAACTCACAGTTCAAAAGCATCAATTCTTCAGCGCTCAGCCTTCTTCACAGTCCAACTCTCACATCCATACCTAGGGAGACACAATTCGGGGTTCCACTTCCTTGCTCCTGAGTGGGGAAGACAGGCTGGAATAGGAAATGGCAACATATTCCAGTATTCTTGCTTGAAAAATTCCATGGACAGAGAAGAGCCTGGTGGGTTATATAGTCCATTGGGTTGCAAAGAGTCATACTCAACTGCGCAACTAAGTACATGCATAGACACACAGGCATATGCATCTGTATGTACACACACTCTCACACACACCCTCACACACACACACCCTCACACACACAGGCATGTGATGCTGATTTGTCCAACACTTGGGAACACACAGGCTCAGAAGCCAGCTAGAGTTCCAGTTTTCATTTTTCTGTAAACCTTGTCTCTGGCCCCCTTTCCCTGCCTCTCTCGCCAGAGCCATAACCACCACCTTCTCTGTACTTGCACACCTCAAATCCTTGACAACTGATGCTGCCCCATTTTGGCCTGCATTTCAACCGCCTGCAGAGCTCACAGTTGATAGAAAATGCGTGGAAATATAGGGTGGAAGGGAGACACAATTCGGGGTTCCACTTCCTTGCTCCTGAGTGGGGAAGACAGGCTGGAATAGGAAATGGCAACATATTCCAGTATTCTTGCTTGAAAAATTCCATGGACAGAGAAGAGCCTGGTGGGTTATATAGTCCATTGGGTTGCAAAGAGTCATACTCAACTGCACAACTAAGTACATGCATAGACACACAGGCATATGCATCTGTATGTACACACACTCTCACACACACCCTCACACACACACACCCTCACACACACAGGCATGTGATGCTGATTTGTCCAACACTTGGGAACACACAGGCTCAGAAGCCAGCTAGAGTTCCAGTTTTCATTTTTCTGTAAACCTTGTCTCTGGCCCCCTTTCCCTGCCTCTCTCGCCAGAGCCATAACCACCACCTTCTCTGTACTTGCACACCTCAAATCCTTGACAACTGATGCTGCCCCATTTTGGCCTGCATTTCAACCGCCTGCAGAGCTCACAGTTGATAGAAAATGCGTGGAAATATAGGGTGGGGGTGATTCCGGCTGACATCTGTGATGGGTGGTCCATTCTTGGGGGCATCTTTTGTGGCTGGGGTTGAATGCAGGGGCAGAGAAGGGATGAGGGCCAAGGAAGATGAAGGAACTGGAGTCCTTGGGAGAAAAAGAAGCTCCCAGAGTACCACCCCCACCCAAAGTCACCAGCACGACATTCGTATCAGCATTTCCAAGGAGAGAGTCAGTCAAGGGTGTGCATGCCTGTCTTGCTCCTGCCGTGGGCTGAAGCAGGCAAGGCAAGAAGAGGGGAATTTCTAAGGCCTAGATCTCTCCAGGTAGTGTCTGAATTGACCTGGACTCCGGAACAAGGTAGATTAGGAGTGGGAAAGGCCTGGCCCCCATCAGTCACATGTCTGTGGGCAGGAATTCATGGTTGAGATCTGCGTTCCCAGGGACCAGTTAGAAGGGGCAGCCACAGATCCAGGACAGCTCCAGCCTACCTGGAAGCTAGTGGAGAAGCTTCTGAGGGCTTCATGAAAAAGGCAGAAAGTTCAAGATCCTTTTAATGAGTTTACTCAGCCTGTGGAATATCAAGTATTTGTTTTCCTAAGACTGGAAAGAAAGGGTCAACAGCCGGCCCCCTCCTGGGCAGCCCAGCTGGTTTGTCCTCAATTTGCTTGGGCCTCCAAAGAGCTCACGGTCATCAAAGGCCTCTCGCACCTGAGGCCCCATCACCCCACCGCCTGCAACACAGGGTTGGGTAATCCGCTCAAATCCCCAGGCCAAACACTGGCACCGAACAGTCCTGCCCCAGTGTCGCTTTGAACTTCCATCCCGGGAGGCGTTCTGGTTTAAGCAGGATGGTCTTTGAAGAGGAAGTCGCTGTCCGTCTTCTGTGGGCCCGTCGGGAGGATGGACCCTGGCGGGGCTGAGGTGTGGGTTTACATGGTCGGTTCCCCATCCTCCGTGGACTGCCTACTAGGGCTGCTTTACCCCTTTAAGGCTTTTTGTCATGTTGAACAGTCTTATTTCTTTATTCATCTTTGGCTTGCAGCGAGCGAGGGCTACTCTTCCTTGCGGTGCACGGGCGTCTCATTGCGGCGGCTTCTCTTGCGGCGCAGCACAGGCTCTAGACGTGCAGGCTTTAGCAGCGGCGGCACGTGGGCTCTAGAGCTGTGAGTCCTGGGCTCTAGAGCACAGGTCAATAGTTGTGGCACACAGGCTTAGATGCTCTGAGGCATCTGGAATCTTCCCAGACCAAGGATCCACCCATGTGTCCTGCACTGGCAGACAGATTCATTACCACTGAGCCATGAGGGAAGCCTCTTTAATGTTGAATGTCAACATACTTTCAGACTTACAGAAAAATCGTAAGAACAGCACAGAGAATTTCTGGATACCCTTTATTCAGGTACCTTACCCGGTAACATCTTAACATCTTAATACATTTTTTCTCTTTCTCTTCCACACACACACACACACACACACATGCTGAGTCACTCAGTCATGTCCACCTCTTTGCGACCCCATGGACTGTAGCCCACCAGACTCCTCTGTCCATGGGATTTTTCTGACAAGAATACTGGAGTGGGCTGTCACTTCCTACTCCAGGGGATCTTCCTGACCCAGGTATTGAAACCACATCTTGTGGGTCTCCTGCATTGCAGGTGGATTCTTTACTCTCTGAGCTAACAGGAAGCCTATCTATCTATATACACATGTGTATGTATATATACATACTACATATGTATTATTATACTTTACATAGTATATGTATATATATAGTATACTCTGTGTGTGTGTGTGTGTGTGTGTGTGTGTGTGTGTGTGTGTATGTATAGTTTTCCTTAAGCTTTTGAAAAACTAATCTCTAATGATATAAAGTGAAGTCTTTCCAGGTGCAGGTGTGCCGCTTGGCCACACCCCCTCCCCCGGGTTCCTCTGCCCCCTCCCCAAAGGAGCTTCCTTTCCCTCTGCGTGTGAGTGCTGCATGTGGCTGGAATGATACAGCTGATCTTCTTGTACCTTGTTTCTACCCATTTGCACCATGTTGTTCTACATCCTGCAACTCGTTTCGTTCACTCAACAATTATCTCAGAGATCTCGCCAAACTGGTACGTAAAGTCTGCATCATTCTTTTTTAACTGGTGCCATTTCTTTTTTCTCATCGGATTGGCCAAAGAATTAAAGTTTGATACTATCAAGTATGAGGGAACATGTTGGGGAGACATGCTCATTGGTGGGAGTGTAAATTAGTCAGAGCTGCTTTAGGGCAACTTGGCAAATCTACTGAAATTCAGAGTTTGTCTGTTGTCTGACCCACAGTTGTAGCTCTCTGGGTCTGAGAGTCGCGGGCGAAGGCTCATAGGGGCACGCAGCAGTGCTCGCCCACAGCCTGGCTACCTGCCAGCTTGGACGCCGAATCACACTTCAGTGGGGGATGACAGGGGCAGGGGAGGCTATGGCCAAGGTAGCTGTCTTCCCTGGCTGCCCATAAAGACCCCATAGAGGTGATTTCACAAGAGAACATACTCAGGTCACATCTCCAAAAATTCAGTTTCACTTGGTATTTGGTGGGATTTGGGTATCAGTATGTTTTAAAGGCTCTTAGGTTTTTCTACTGTTCAGCCAAAATGGTGAACCACTGAAGTTCTCATACCCAGAAAGGTGTCTGCAACGAGCTCAACATGTAGCTTCCTTGTTGGCCTGCAGAAGGCAGAGATAAGCCGGAAAAGCCAGAGTCACTTGATTCCTTTCATTAGTCTGGCACTGCTTCTATACTGGATGGTGCTCTTCATGTGAACTGTTCAACTTCCTTGGTTTAGTCCGAATCCCCACTGACCACAGACCAGCGCAGAGTCTTCTGATGGATCTTCAGCTATGTCTCGTTGAGCAGGTTGTATACTGCACAAAGATAATGATGATGGTGATGATGGTGGTTGATGATGGTGATGATGGTGGTGGTGGTGGTGGTGATGATGGTGAGGATATTGGTGGTGGTGGTGATGATGGTGATGGTGGTGATGATGGTTATAGTGGTGGTTATAGTGGTGGTGATGGTGGTGACGATGTTGGTGGTAATGGTGGTGATGGTGATGGTGGTGATGGTGGTGATGGTGGTGGTGATGATGGTGATGGTGGTGGTGATGGTGGTGATGGTGGTGATGGTGGTGGTGATGGTGGTGGTAATGGTGATGGTGGTGACAGTGTTGGTGATGATGGTGGTAATGATGGTGATGGTGGTGATGATGGTGGTGATGGTGATGGTGGTGGTGATGGTGGTGGTAATGGTGATGGTGGTGACAGTGTTGGTGATGATGGTGGTAATGATGGTGATGGTGGTGATGATGGTGGTGATGGTGATGGTGGTGGTGATGGTGGTGGTAATGGTGATGGTGGTGACAGTGTTGGTGATGATGGTGGTAATGATGGTGATGGTGGTGATGATGGTGGTGGTGATGGTGGTGGTGGTGATGGTGATGATGGTGGTGGTGGTGGTGGTGATGATGGTTGTAGTGGTGGTGATGGTGGTGACGATGTTGGTGATGATGGTGGTAATGATGGTGATGGTGGTGATGATGGTGGTGGTGATGGTGGTGGTAATGGTGATGGTGGTGACAGTGTTGGTGATGATGGTGGTAATGATGGTGATGGTGGTGATGATGGTGGTGGTGATGGTGGTGGTGGTGATGGTGATGATGGTGGTGATGATGGTGGTGGTGATGGTGGTGATGGTGGTGGTGATGTTGGTGGTAATGGTGATGGTGGTGATAATGTTGGTGATGGTGGTGGCAATGATGGTGTGGTGGTGATGATGGTAATGATGATGGTGAGGATGTTGGTGGTGGTGATGATAATGGTGATGATCCCTCTGGTAGCCAGAGTGGTGCCTTCTCTATATGATCAGACCTGGGGTGACTTCGGACACCCATCTGCCTGACTGGAAAAGGTGACAGTCTCCAAGTGCGCCACGGTGCAGCTCTGCAGGAAACCACACACTAGACCTTCCACTGACTTTGCAAGAGCCCAGTCCCGCATGTTTGATCCCTTCCTGCTCAAGATATCTGGACCTGTTTTCATTCCCAATGACTGAATCTGGACTGGTAAACTTCCTCTTCCCCTTTCTACATCTCAGCCTTACCAACACTGTTCTCACACTTTCTCCAGTAACACGGCATTCCCCCAAGGCAGGCCTGTGCTACTCCTTCCTGGAAATCCCGCAACAGCATTCTCCGGAGTCACCTTGCCTCTGGCTCTTCACATTTTAATTCCAGCCCCTGCAAAGCCTCAGAAACCCCATGATGTCCCTCCTCTGATTAGGTTCACAGCCGCCGAGGAAGAAAACACTTGAAAAGATTTAAACATTTAAAGAATTGATTTATCTTCAAAACCAATGGCTGATGTTTGTTATCACCTGTTGAGCTTCATCTTAAGACCTTGCTTCACTGCTTTGTCCTAAGAACCCTTTGAGGTAGTTACAAGTATGATCCCCCCTTCTTATGAGGAGTCTGAGAAACAGAAGAGATAGGTGATGAGACTTCTCATATATTTAGGGAAGAGGTGGGCCTAGGAGTCAAGGTCAGGCTTTGCCACAGCAAAGAAAGGAGTTCATCTTATATCATGGCCCACACGCATCAGATGAAACAGACACCTCATCCGCTGTTACACTTGGCAAGTATTATGCACTATAATATTTTCTGATTAATTCGCTTCTGTCCTATTGATCTTATTCTAATTTATTTTATCCAATCCTGTTATAGCTCATAAAACCTGTTCTATTACTGTGCCATGGACTCTGGTACTGTCTATTCTATTCCAACTTTTTTATTCCATCCTCTTTTCATCACTTTAATTCTTTTAAAAAATTTTTTGTTAAGCCACATGGCGTATACCCCAACCAGAGATCGAACCTGCAACCCCTTCAGTGGGAATGCAGAGTCTTAACCACTGGACTGCCAATAAAGTCCCATTCTTTCCTTCTTAACTAGGATTCTAGGAGAAGTAAGCCCTGCCCCCAGCCTCTGCTACACATAAGTAATTAACTTACCCTAGGCATCTCCAAGGGTACCAGTTGTATTGCATACTTGAGAGAACTGAGGAAATGTTTACAGTCATTTTGACGTTCCCAGATCAGATAAGAAACCCTGTTTTAGAGTCTAAAGTGATTTTACACCACTGCTGGGTCACTCAATCCATCTGTCCTTCAGCCTCTTGGGTGCCTAAGAGAGTCACACCCTGGCAGGGCTAACATGTCAATACACCTCAGGTTTTTGCAACACTGAGCATTTGTTTGCTTTTTTTTTTTTATAATGTACCAGGAGTTCCCCAAATTGATTTGCCCTCCAACCCTTCTCAATCTTCAAGATGTCCAACCCCTCTATAAACATTTTCCATGGCTCTCTGCCCCTTATAAAGTACAGCCCCTGCATTTGGATATATAGGATGCTTCGTGGCTTAATTATTTCTAGCTGCTGCCCAGCCTGGTGACACCTAGCTGCACCCACCCCTCCTCTCTCTCCTCTGACCACACCGCCGCTTCTGCCAGGCTTCCCTCAGGGACTGCACCTGGCCTTCTAGGCCCGGCTCTGGTAGAGCTTCTCTCCACACTCTTCATTCCCCCAAGGGGAAGGGGCAGCCATCTGTTCTTCTGAAGCCATTTAAGCATCATCTTGAGGTCACATGTGTCAGACCTGGTGCTAGGCCATGGAGATGCATCAGTGAACAAAAAGAAGATACTGGCCTTTGTGCTCATGGAGCTCAGAGTCACCCTAAAGAATATCCACCTTAAAGAATATCTTACCTTGTATTTACTAGGTGTCAAATATTGCTCACAGTGCTTTACACTTGTGCGCTCACTGAATCCTCAGAACAATCTCATGAGCCAGGTCCCACTGTAACTCCCACTTTGCAAATGAAGACAGAGGCAACAGAGAGGGTGAGTCATTTTTCAAAGGCCACAAAGCTTTCAAGTTGCCACATTGGAACTTAAACCTTGCCGTCAAGGTCCACAGCCCATTCTCTGAAACACTTAGTTAAAAACCAGAGTCTGCACCCAAAGGAGAAGTGCAGAGACAATCCTGGGGTCTTGACTTGGTTTGTGCACTCTGGAGAGGATATCCTCTGCCCCAGGTTGATTTTGTCCAGATTTATTTGCTGATGACTCCAAATTTACCTCTCAGACTTATTTGTGCAGCTGCCCCCTTGATATCCCTACTGAGATGCCTAGTATACCTCTCAAAATTTACATGCCTCCCAAACTCATCATCTTTCTCTTCTCCTCTCTCCATCCTCATCCTAGAACCAGTAACCTGGTCCTTCCTTAGCTTGGCCCCCAAACCCCAGCATCCGCTACCTCACTCCCTCACACGCACTAGTGGAATCCATCAGCAGATTTTCAGATTACACCTAGCCTCTGCCACACTTGCCTTCTGCCACCACTGGTCTAGCCTCAGGGCCTCTCCCCAGAGTTTGCCCAGGTCTTAACCAGGTACCCTGGTTCCTCTCTCAGTTTCTTTCCAACACAGTAGCCACAGTGCTCCTACTATGATGCAAATTAGAAAGTGCCACTTCTCCACTCAAAACCCTTCCATGCTCAAACACATGCATGCGTGTTCAGAGCAGCAATGTTCATAGTAGCTAAAGGATGCAAATTGCCTGTGTCTGTAAACAGATGAATGAATAAGCAAATTCCATTTATTCCCATGGGGGAATATTTTTCAGCCATGAAAAGGAACAAGTGACTTCCTCGACAACATGGATGAACCTCAAAAATGTGATGCTAATGAAAGCAGCCAGTCACAGACAGTTGCATATTAATGATTCCCTTTGTATGAAATATCCAGAATAGGTGAATCCCTGGAGACAGAGAGCAGGTTGACAGTGGCTGGCCTCTGGGGGAGGAGGCATGCGAAGGAGCTGTTTAATGTGTGCAGTTTCCTTTGAAGATGATGGTAATGCTTTGGGACTAAAGTGGCGGTTGCACGGCATTGTGACTATACTAAATGCCAACGAAATGTTTCCTTTAAAGTGGTTAATTTCATATTATGTGAATCTAACCTCAATAAATTATTGTTTAAAAGCAATCCTCAATGGCTCTCTATTGATCTCAGAGAGAAGCTCAAATCCTGATAGTGCTCACAGGCTCTGGATCTCGGTCCTGAGGCCCTTGCCTCTTGCTTTGAGCCCTTGTCTACTCCCCTTCTCTCTGTTCCCCTCCTGCCACAGCAGCCTCCACTCCTCCAAGAGGCCAGGCATGCTCCCTGCACGGGGCTCTGCATTCCTCTTCCATTTTGCTGGACTCTTTTGTCTGAGACCCACTTAAGAGTCCCCTCGCCCCCAGTGGGTCTGTACTGATGTCTCTCTTTCTTCAACCACCATGTTGAAAGTGACAACTTCCCATGTGTCATTCCCATCTGCTCCCTGCCAAGCCCTCCTCCTCACTAAAGACATGATGCTCTTTTCTTATATCTCTGTTGACAGTCTCCCCCACCCAACCAGTGCTTCTGTGAAGGCAGAGAGTTTTGTCTGGGATTTTTGTTTTCATTTGTGCTCATTGCTGTCTTCCCAGCGTTTAGTTCAGGGCTGGGCAATTGTTCTCTGTTGGAGTTAAGATAATAAATATTTTTGACAATGCAGACCACAATGCAGTTTTGCTGTAGCTACTCTGTTCTATGAGTTGTGGTGGTGATTTAGTTGCTAAATCGTGTTTGACTCTTGAGACCCCATGGACTGTAGCCTCCCAGGCTCCTCTGTCCATGGGGTTTCCCAGGCAAGATTTTTGGAGTGGGTTGCCATTTCTTTCTCCATCTGGTCTATGTGGTGTAGTTCAAAAGCACCCACTGATGGTGTGTGAGTAAAGGAGCTTGGCCATGTGCTAAGCTAAAAGACTTCATTTTAAAAGTATGTATGTATTTATTTGCCCACATCAGGTCTTAGTTGCAACACTGGGATCTTTCATTGTCTCGGGCTCCAGAACATGTGGGCTCAGAAGTCCCTCAGCACGTGGGATCTCAGTTTCCTGACCAGGGATTGAACCCTCATCCCCTCCATTGAAAGGCGATTCTTAACCACTGGACCACCCAGGAAGTCCCTAAAACTTTGCTTATAGACACTGAAATTTGAATTTCATGTCATTTTCATGCATCATGTAGTATTTCTCTTCTTTTGACTTTTCCCCCAACTATTTAAAAATGGAAGAATAATCTTGGCTGGAGGGTCATGGAAACGTGTCAATTGGATTGTTCCTCAGGCTATAAGGTGCTGACCCCTGATCTGAAACAGGGACTAACACATGGTAGCTGCTCAATAAGTCCTTTCTGAATGAATGAATGAAGTGAGGGATAGTGGCTTTCCAGGCCCTCCGTGGTAAAGAATCCACCTGCCAGTGCAGGAGACACAGGAGACACAGGGTTGGATGCCCGAGTCAGGAAGATATCCTGGAGGAGAAAGTGGCAACCAACTCCAGTATTCTTGCCTGGAAAATCCTATGGACGGAGAAGCCTGGTGGGCTACAGTCCACAGGATTGCAAAGAGTCAGACATGACTGAGCATGCAAGCATGCACAGATGCACGTGAGGTATAGAGGGATTAACCAGGTAAGGAGGAGAGAGACATTGAGACGGAAGGAATAGGATGGGAAAAGTTCTGATACAGAAAGGAAGGCAGGATTTCCCTGGTGGTCCAGTGCTTAAGAATCTGCCTGCCAGTGCAGGGGACAGGGGTTGGAAACCTGGTCTGGGAAGATTGCACATGCCTCAGGGCACCTAAACCCGTGAGGCACAACTCCTGAGCCCATGTGCTGCAACTACTGAAGCCCGAGTACCTAGACCCATGCTCGCAACAAGAGAGGCCACCACAATGAGAAGCCTGTGCACTGCAGCCCAGAGGAGCCCCTACTCGCCACAACGAGAGAAAGCCTGCATGCAGCAGCAAAGACCCAGAGCAGCCAAAAGTAAACTAATAAATTGAAAAAAAAAAAGAAAAGAGAGGAAGGCAGCTCAGCTCAGGGCAGCTGAAGTAGAGAGAGCTGAGTGCTGAGATGAGGATGGAGAGGAAGCAGGGCCTTTGTTCATGGCCATTGCCCAGTGCTTCTGGGTAGTGATGACTAATGCTGATCCAGGGCTGACCTGGACGGGACGCCCTTAGACATGCTTCAACAATAACTTCATCCTTCCAACTCTCCCGTGGGGCAGGCACCATTCTTATCTTCGATCGAGGATAGTGAGGCAATTGAGGTACACAGGGATTAGGTAACACACCCAAGGTCACACAGCTTGTACGTGGCCGAGGCAGGAACCAAACCCAGGCAGTCTGCCTCCAGAGCCATTCCCCCAGGCACTGGGCTCTCACAGCCAAGCAGGATCGCCTTAGACAGCAAATAAAATGCAGGAGCCCCAGTTAAATACGAATTTCAGATAAACAAGGAATAATACTTCAGCGTATTTTTATGTCTGGTACAATATTTGGGACATACTTGTGCTAAATGGGTGGGTCAGACAGTAAAGGATCCGCCTGCAATGCAGGAGACCCAGGTTTGTTCCCAGGGTCAGGAAGATCCCTGGAGAAAGGAAGGGCAATCCATTCCAGTATTCTTACCTGGACAATTTCATGGACAGAGGAGCCTGGTGGGCTACAGGCCATGGGGTCACAAAGAGTTGGACAGGACTAAATGACTAACACTTTATGCTAAATGTTTCTCCATTGTTTATCTGAAATTCAAATTTAACCAGATGTCATGTATATTACCTGGCAATTCTATGACAGAACCCAAGACAGAGCAGAGTTCAGTAAATGCTGAGTATGAGGACTGGACTCTCTCTTGTCAATCTGGCCTGCCGTGCTCCCAAGAATGCCAGCAGTGGAAAGTGCAGGCATTCCAAGTGTGGGATGGTAGCATCACATGAATGACCTCAGAGATGCTCAGTGCAAAAGAGCAAGCTGGAGATGGGGGACATACTGAGAACACCCTGGCTGAGAGTCAGACACCCTGGTTCCTCTGTCTTTTTTGGTGATGTGTCAGTCATCGGGCTTTGGGTGAGGATCAGAAGCCACCTGGTGACGTGCACGGGACAAGGCAACAGGACAGGGAGGCAGAGTCCACCTGGCCTCCTGCTGTCTGCAGGGTGTGGTGACTTCGACTGTAAGTCAGAGGAAAACTCATCCCTGCTGCTCGGGCCTTCACTAAGGAGACAGAGATGAAGTCTTCTCTGCTGCTTCCTTCTCTGCAGCTGCAAAAGAGGGCTGGAGGGTGGTGCATGAGCTGCAGTCATCATCCAGAAATGTTGCAGGGTTCTCCAACTCACCCAGCTTTTGAACTGAAGGGGTGGGGGACAGGGGTGATCATGAGACTTTGATGCAACAGACGGTGCTGCTTCTGTAAGCAGAGCCTTTGCTAATAACGTCATCAATATGCTCACTGATTTTAGTAATAGTCTCTGTTTATTTTGTGTGTGGGGGTGGAGAAGAGGTGCAGGCTGGGCCACGTGGCTTGTGGGATCTTAGTTCCTGGACCAGGGATTGAATTCAGGGCCAAGGCAGTGAAAATGCTGAGTCCTAACCACTGGACCGCCAGGGAACTTCAATACACTCCTTGAATCCACCCTTTCCTCTTGCTCATTAGAACAGTGTTTGCCCAAACTTACAATTGCTGAACAGTTTTGGGGGAAGAGTGCCAGGCATGGCCTGGGGAGGGGGCCAGCTCTCACCTTCAGTATTTTCTCTTTATGAGGATCCAAGGCTTCTGTCTATGGGGTCGCACAGAGTCGGACACGGCTGAATCGACTTAGCAGCAGCAGCAGCAGCAGCAGCAGCAAGTATTTTTATGTCTGGTACAATATTTGGGACATACTTGTGCTAAATGGGTGGGTCAGACAGTAAAGGATCCGCCTGCAATGCAGGAGACCCAGGTTTGTTCCCAGGGTCAGGAAGATCCCTGGAGAAAGGAAGGGCAATCCATTCCAGTATTCTTACCTGGACAATTTCATGGACAGAGGAGCCTGGTGGGCTACAGGCCATGGGGTCACAAAGAGTTGGACAGGACTAAATGACTAACACTTTATGCTAAATGTTTCTCCATTGTTTATCTGAAATTCAAATTTAACCAGATGTCATGTATATTACCTGGCAATTCTATGACAGAACCCAAGACAGAGCAGAGTTCAGTAATGCTGAGTATGAGGACTGGACTCTCTCTTGTCAATCTGGCCTGCCGTGCTCCCAAGAATGCCAGCAGTGGAAAGTGCAGGCATTCCAAGTGTGGGATGGTAGCATCACATGAATGACCTCAGAGATGCTCAGTGCAAAAGAGCAAGCTGGAGATGGGGGACATACTGAGAACACCCTGGCTGAGAGTCAGACACCCTGGTTCCTCTGTCTTTTTTGGTGATGTGTCAGTCATCGGGCTTTGGGTGAGGATCAGAAGCCACCTGGTGACGTGCACGGGACAAGGCAACAGGACAGGGAGGCAGAGTCCACCTGGCCTCCTGCTGTCTGCAGGGTGTGGTGACTTCGACTGTAAGTCAGAGGAAAACTCATCCCTGCTGCTCGGGCCTTCACTAAGGAGACAGAGATGAAGTCTTCTCTGCTGCTTCCTTCTCTGCAGCTGCAAAAGAGGGCTGGAGGGTGGTGCATGAGCTGCAGTCATCATCCAGAAATGTTGCAGGGTTCTCCAACTCACCCAGCTTTTGAACTGAAGGGGTGGGGGACAGGGGTGATCATGAGACTTTGATGCAACAGACGGTGCTGCTTCTGTAAGCAGAGCCTTTGCTAATAACGTCATCAATATGCTCGCTGATTTTAGTAATAGTCTCTGTTTATTTTGTGTGTGGGGGTGGAGAAGAGGTGCAGGCTGGGCCACGTGGCTTGTGGGATCTTAGTTCCTGGACCAGGGATTGAATTCAGGGCCAAGGCAGTGAAAATGCTGAGTCCTAACCACTGGACCGCCAGGGAACTTCAATACACTCCTTGAATCCACCCTTTCCTCTTGCTCATTAGAACAGTGTTTGCCCAAACTTACAATTGCTGAACAGTTTTGGGGGAAGAGTGCCAGGCATGGCCTGGGGAGGGGGCCAGCTCTCACCTTCAGTATTTTCTCTTTATGAGGATCCAAGGCTTCTGTCTATGGGGTCGCACAGAGTCGGACACGGCTGAATCGACTTAGCAGCAGCAGCAGCAGCAGCAGCAGCAGCAGCAGGTGATAAGCTTGGGGCAGGGCTTTGTGAAGAGGGCTGGGAAACCATACTCGCGTAGAGCAAAGCGGCTTAAACCTTGAAAACGTTGGAAAGTATTAGGTGTGTCTATTGGAATCAGGCAGGTACATGATTTAAGAGAACCTCGTGTGTTACAATAGGGAGTAATGATGACTGGGGCAAATTGGAGACTTTGAGTCTCATCTGAGAGGGAGACTGCTACTTAACCTTGCCTGAAAGTTGCTGTTGGTGAAAGTGTGTCAGAAATTCTAACTTTTCAACCCAAGTTGGAAATCTAGATTTTTTTTAATGTAGGTTCTTCTAAATTCTAAATACTGTTGACTAAACAAAAAAGAAAAAAGAAATGTATGAGACTTCCCTGGTGGCCCAGTGGTTAAGACATTGAGTTTTCACTGCAAGGAGTGCAGTCTTAATCCCTGGTCTGGGAACTAAGATCCACATACTGCACAGTGTGACCAAAAAAGAAAAAAAAAAATGTAATATCATATAAGAAAACAGAATACATCTGTGGGCTAGATTTGACCCAAGGACTGCTAGTTTATGATTTTTTATTAAAATAGACTGCAGTCTCTGTGTGTACCAAGAGCTACGACTATAATTCATGGGCATGTAGAGAGATGTGAGGTGCAGTGGATAAACACAAGTACACTTACACAGGTATGCACAGTGAGAAAAGATGGGTTGGAGAAATTTTACTCAAAACTGAGAAATCAGAAAATCTAGTAGAAAGTATTATACCCTAGGGTCCATGATTAACCACAAGCTGACTTACAACGTCAGCGCTCTTACAGTGAGCACTTACTGGGTGACCAGCTGGACTCTGGAGATTATATCTTCTCCCATCCCATCCTCAGGAGCATCCTGAAAGGTTAGAGCTGCTATCATCAGCCTCCTTTTGCAGATGGGGAAACTGCTTTAGATTTTCACCAGCCAAGCATCTTCATCAACTTCTTAGAAGGGCAGAGGGAGGAGAGGTGAAAGAAACTCACCCAGGGGATGTTCTGACTTGAAGGATGCTCCCATTTCCCTCCTTGAAAGATACTGACCCTGGGCTTCCCTGGTGGCTCAGTGGTAAAGAATCCACCTGTTAATGCAGGAGACACGGGTTCGATCCCTGGTCCGGGAAGATCCCACATGTTGCAGAGCAATTAAGCTCATGTGCCACAACTACTGAGCCTGTGTTCAAGAGCCCGAGATCCACAGTTACTGGAGCATGTGCTCTGCAACAAGAGAAGCCACCGCAATAAGAAACCCGTACACTGCAAAGAAGAGTAGTTCCCGTTCATCACAACTAGAGAAGAGCCTGGTCTCCAACAAAGACCCAGCCAGCACAGCCAATAAATAAGAAAAGTATAAAAGAAAAGAAAAGAAAGGCTCTGATTCTACCTGGAGGATCCTGAATGCCAGCGCATGTGACACACCGTCTCCTTCTACGAACTGCTGAAAGCTGGTTGTGTATGTTCCTAGGTGTGTTTAGGCCAGCTGCATCTGTTACTGTCAGTACATGATTTAATAAAATAGAATCTCAACCAGGGAAATATGAATGCAAAATTGTTTCTGTGACAAATACTTGGCATGCTTTGGAAAAATTTAATCAAAGAGGTTGCCCCCAAAATGACCTTAAGAGTCAATGTGGACCAGACAACTTAAATATATGAGCAATAAATCACAGGATGCATAAAAGAATCCTGGGCTTGGATTGTTCCTAAGATGTCTTTGTGATCTCATTGCCCATTACAGACACGTGAAATCACACGTCACTTTTGGACAGGGTTTTGTAATTTAGAAAGTGGAAGACCTGTCAGGAGACACTCCCAAGAAGGGAACTCATTCCTGCATCAAACTGTTGGCAAGTAAATGCACATTTCCGTATTTTTAAGTTAAAGGAAATGATTTCTGTCTTTTTGTATTAACTCATTATCGTATCAGATGATTTGGCTTCTGGCTGTTCTCAAATTTTCACAGCTGAAATAATATCAGCCGGACATTTGTTGTTGCTGTGGAGTTGCTCAGTCATGTTTGACTCTTTGCAACACCAGGCTACCCTGTCCTTCACTATCTATCCCCTGGAGCTTGCTCAAACTCATGTCCACAGTGATGCCATCCAACCATCTCATCCTCCATAGTTCCTTTCTCCTGCCTTTAGTCTTTCCCAATGTTAGGAACTATTCCAATGAGTCAGCTCTTCACATCAGATGTCCTAAGTATTGTATCTTCAACTTGAGCATCAGTCCTTCCAAAGAATATTCAGGGCTGATTTCCTTTAGGATTGACTGGTTCAATCTTGCAGCCCAAGCATCTCTCAGGAGTCTTCTCCAGCACCACAGTTTGAAAGCATCAGTTCTTTGGCTCTCAGTCTTCCTTATGGTCCAGCTCTCATATCTGCCTATGATTCAGACATGGGCCACATAAATTATTTTTGAAATTCAGCAAGTCTACGTTCAGGCAGATCTCATTTCACTGCACTTCCCAGATTTTGCATTTTGATAAACAAAAGTTCTGTAGCAACTCTGCCACAAGTCTATGTTTGCCATTTTTCAAAAAACATCTGTTCACTTCATGTCTGCTGCTGCTGCTGCTAAGTTGCTTCAGTCGTGTCCGACTCTGTACGACCCCATAGACGGCAGCCCACCAGGCTCCGCCGTCCCTGGGATTCTCCAGGCAGGAACACGGGAGTGGGCTGCCATTGCCTTCTCCGGCACTTCATGTCACGTTTTGGTAATTCTCATATTTCAAACTTTTCCATTAATATTATATGTGTTATGATGACCTGTGATCAGTGATCTTTGATGTGATTATTGCAAAAAGATTATGACTCACTGAAGCCTCAGATGATGGTTAGCATTTTTTTTTAGCAATAAGAGAGTTTTAAATTAAGATGTGTATATTTTAAATTAACAAAAAATTTTTTGATGTGGGCCATTTTTACAGTCTTCATTGAATTTGTTACAATATTGCTTCTGTTTTATGTTTTGTTTTTTTGACCTCTAGGCATGTGAGATCTTAGCTCCCTGATCAGGGATTGAACCTGCACCTCCTGCAATAGAAGACAAATCTTCACCACTGGACCACCAGGGAAGTCCTTGTACATGTGTTTTTTTAGACGTAACACTATTGTACATTTTCAGACTATAGTTTAGTGGAAACATAACATTTATACGCACTGGGAAATCAAAATATTCATGATTTGCTTTATTGTGGCATTTGCTTTTTTGAGCAGGGTCTGGAACCAACTTTGCAATATCTCTGAGGTCTGCCTGGATAAGTGAAAAGGAGGATCCTTGAGTTTCTGTCAAAAGTACTCTGTGGGAGATTTTGCTGCATAACTGGGTTTCTGTTACTACAGCATTTGGTCTGTTCTCCCACGAGTTGTTTCAGTGTACCGTTTTCATCCTTTTTGGTATCCCCACCTGCCTGACTTTGCCTGAAGTGTGACCTGAATGCCCTTCCCCCATCCACCTGCAGAGACCCACTGATGGCTTTTGATCAGGACACAAGATGCATCTGCTCAGTATGTGCTGATTTGAAGAGTTTCAGGAAAAAACTCTCTATCCCAACTGAATCTCATTAAAAATACAGAATGAGGGCAAGAGGGCAAGCTGTCTTATCAGGTTTCCTTTGAATGGAACTATCTAAAGAACACTAACTAAATCCACAATGTTATTTTTTTATTTAATTTTTTATATTGCAGTATAGTTGATTTACAATGTTGTGTTAGTTTCAGGGGTATGGCAAAGTGATTCAGTTATACATATGTGTAGACCCACTCTTTTTTCAGATTCTTTTCCCATTTAGGTTACTATGGAATATTGAATAGAGATTTAAGTGCTATAGAGGAGGTCCCATTTATCTCTTCTAGCCAGTGTAGTGTGTATTCGTTAATTCTAAACTCCTAATTTATCCCTCCCTCCACCTTTCTCCTTCAGTAACCGTAAGTTTGTTTCTGAAGTCTTGTGAGTCTGTTTCTATTTAGTAAACAAGTTTATTTGTGTTTCAAAAATTCTACAAACAATAAGTGCTACAGAGAGTGTGGAGAAAAAGGACTCCTCCTGCAATGTTGGTAGAAATATAAACTGGAAAATAGTATGGAGGTTCCTTAGAAAACTAAAACTAGAGCTACCATGTAATGTAGCAATCCCACACCTGGGCATATATCCAGGGAATATCCTAATTTGAAAACATACATATACCCAGTGTTCATAGCAGTGCTATTTACAATAGGCATGGAAGCAACCAACATGTCCATTGACAGATGAAATGGATAAAGAAGATGCGGTACATATATGTAATGGAATACTACTCAGTCATTAAAAAGGATGGAATACTGCCATTGGCAGCAACATATATTGGATCTAGAGATTATCATACTAAGTGAAGTAAGTCGGACAGAAAAAGACAAGTATCATATGACATCACTTATATGTGGAATCAAAAAAGTGACACAATTTTCTTTAATATTAGTCTATGAATACATCAGGGCTTCCCTGGTGGCTCAGCAGTAAAGAATCTGCCTGCCAACGCAGGAGACATGAGTTCGATTCCTGGGTTAGGACAATCCCTTGGAGAAGGAAATGGCAACCAACTCCAGTATTCTTGCCTGGGAAATCCAATGGACAGAGAAGCCTGGTGGGCTACGGTCCATGAGGTTGCAAAAGAGTTGGACACACTTAGCAACTGAATAACAACAACAGCAATGAATGCATCACCTGCCGGTCCTCTAGGGCAACCTGCCAATGTCCATCCTCAAACTTCAAAGTCCTCCCTTTGAATCTGGCGGCAGATTCAGCAGGTACTTATTAGGGCCATAGTTATTTTCTAGGAAAAGCTGGGGGTGAAGTGGGGTGGGGTGGTCCCTGCTTTATTTCCTCTGCTCTCTGTCTTACTGATAAAGATGTGTGCTGATAAAGATGTGTCTTTTCCATCCAACAAAGCTTTAGACAAATGTAGCTCAGACGCCACAGTCTGAAACAACTTAAAGTCTATTTTTAAAGAAATACATAGATGAAAATCTCATTACCTTCCACGCTGGACTTTATAGGAATGAGATTGAGGACATCCAATCAAAAGGGTTTGTGGGTGTTAAAAAACAAGGAGAGGGACTTCCCTGGTGGTCCAGTGGTTAAGAATCTGCCTTCTGATACAAGGGACATGGGCTCAGTCCCGGGCTGGGGAATTAAGATCCCATAGGCTGCTGGGCAACTAAGCCCACACACTGCAACTAGGGAGCCTGTGCAACACAGTGAAGAACCCATGTGCAGCAACTAAGACCCAGCACAGTCCCAAAAATTAAAAAAAAAATTTTAATATAAAATTTTTTTAAATAAAAAAATTAAAATTAAGGAGAGAGATAAAAGTCTGTTATATGGCCATATATTTCCAGAAATGTCAACCTTTCCTCCTTGCCCTAGGACTACAGGAAGGCAGTATTCTGGTACTGGGTTGAATAGCACCCTCCCCCTCCCCCCACAAATTCATGTGCCTCTAGCATCTGCCAAGGTGATCTTATTTGGAAATAGTCTCTGCAGATGTCATGAGTTAAGGATCTTGAGATGAGATCACTTGGATAAATCCAATGACGTGTGTCTTTATAAGAAAAAGGAGACAGTGATTAGGACACAGAAAGATCCAGAGATGAGGCTGTGTGAAAACCAAGCCAGAGATGGGGTGATGTGGCCATAAGCCCAGGAGCCCCGGGCCACCGGCACCTGGGAGAGGCAGGCAGTCTCCACCCCTGGAGCCTCTGGAGGGAGCGAGCTTCTGCTGACACCTTGATTTCAGGCTCCAGGGCTGTGAGAGAGTAACGCCTGTTTTTGGAAGCCCTTGCAGTTGTAATTTGCTTTGCCAACCTCAGGAGACTAATATAGCACCTCCGTCTGTGGTGTAAGCCTCCCAACGCTAAAATACGTTTAATTTCCAAAAGCCCTAGCCACCACCTGTTGATATTTTTCTCCTGGTTCTTTTTATACTTTGATCTGCTTATCCTTCCAGATAAAATCTAGGGATCGCTTTGTCCCGTGGGCAGGAGCACTGGGGTCAGACCGGGTCAAATTCTGATCTCACTGCTTAGGAGCTTCTTGATCCATCTTGATCAACATTCTCATCTGTAAAATGGGCATAAATAAGAACAGTTCCCAACTCAAGGATTTGTGTGAAGGGTACTATGGGACCACATGAGCCTGAGTGGGTGGCGTGTCTGGGGCTTGGCGAGTGCTGGTGAGAAGTGGTGATAACAGTGGTAAGAGCTGGAGATGACAGAGTTTTTCCCTCTGTCTGTAACACAGCGCCAGGGTAAGAGGACCCTGTTCCAGGCCCTTCCTCATGCTCCAGGTGCACACAGTGGGGAAAACCCACCCATCCTCATCCAGAGAGGTTTTGGGCAGAGGTTGGCGGGTGCTGCTGGCTCAGAGCTCCCTTGGACCTGTTCCCTTAGACTTCCCACCACCCCAGGGGAGGCTGCTCACACTGCATCCTCCAACTCAGCAATCCTGACTGCCCACCCCCACCCCGCCCCAGCAAAGATCCAGGGCCACTACCCATGGGTGTGGTGGTTCCAACTGGCCTTCGTTGGGACCTGTCCAGATTTACCAGCAGAGCTGAAGGAGGGAGCAAGCGCTGGGCTCAGATAAGTATCTGTTTGCAAACAAACAAGCTGGGAAGGTTGGCTCAGCCTCACCGCCTTCCTGGTGCTATCGCTGCCCCCGCAGGTGCTTAGAAGTACTGCCAAGGTCTCTAGGGAACAGAGAGGTGAATCCCTGGGTCACCCGGCAGCGACTGTGGCACAGCACTTTTTGTCTCAGGCTCCACCGGGTCCAGTTCAGGAGGCGGCAGAGAGCAGAGGTGTCCAGGTGTGGACGTGTGGACCATGGGGTGGGCAGGAAGGGAAGTAGCAGCCTCATGGGTGTAGCCAGTCAGGCAGAGATCTCAAGGGGCAGCCACCAGGGACAGGGACTGTTGCCTGTCCCTTCTTACTATTGCCACCTGCAATTTAGGGGGTTAGAAAATGCTTGCAGAGCCTGTTAGATTGTTCCCATGAAGCAGAGGCTGGAGCCGGGGGAGCTTTGGGGCAGCCAAGATGGACAAAGCATCACTGCGGTGTGGCCACATCTCCTGCGCAGCCCAGGTGTGAGGCTCTGCTGGGTGGGAGAGAGGGCGAGAGCCAAGCACCAGGGAAGAGGGGAGGGTCTGTTCTCCCGGCATCAGGCCCAGGAAAGGAGAAAGTGAAAGTGTGAAAGGGTTACTCACTCAGTCGTGTCTGACTCTGTGTCCCCATGGACTGTAGCTCACCAGGCTCCTCCGTCCATGGGATTTTCCAGGCAAGAATACTGGAGTGGTTTGCCATTTCCTTCTCTAGGGAATTTTCCCAGCCCAGGGATAGAACCTCCATTTCTTGCACTGGCAGACAGATTCTTTACCACTGCCACCCAGAAAGCCTATATATATGAAAGTGAGTGAAAGTGAAGTCGCTCAGTTGTGTCCGACTCTTTGTGACCCCATGAACTGTAGCCTACCAGGCTCCTCCCTCCAGGGGATTCTCCAGGCAAGAGTATTAGAGTGGGTTGCCATTTCCTTCTCCAGGGGATCTTCCCGACCCAGGGATCAAACCCAGGTCTCCTGCATTCCAGGCAGACATTTTAACCTCTGAGCCACCAGGGAAGCCTATAACCATATATATTGTTGGTTGTATATAACCCTATATATATACATATTTATATGTATGTGTGTATATGACTTCCCTGGCGGCTCAGACAGTAAAGCGTCTGCCTACAATGCAGGAGACCCAGGTTCAGTCGCTGGGTTGGGAGGATCTCTTGGAGAAGGAAATGGCAACCCATTCCAGTATTCCTGCCTGGAAAAATCCCATGGACAGAGGAACCTGGTAGTTTATAGTCCATGGGGTTGCAAAGAGTCGGACACAACTGAGCAACTTCATATATATATTTATATATGGGCTTCCCAAGCGGCTCAATGGTAAAGAACTCACCTACCAATGCAGGAGACATAAGAGATGCAGGTTTAATCCCTGAGTCAGGAAGATCCCCTGGAGGAGGGCATGGCAACCCATTCTAGTATTCTTGCCCGGAAAATCCCACGGATGGAGGAGCCCAGCAGGCTAAAGTCCATAGGACTGCACAGAGTTGGACACAACTGAAGCAACTTAGCATTCGGACACATATATAATACAATATAGTTCAGTTCAGTTTAGTCAGTCAGTCATGTCCGATTCTTTGTGAACCCATGGACTACAGCACGCCAGGCTTCCCCGTCCATCACCAACTCCCGAAGCTTGCTTATAGCAGCTATACTACAGTTGCTTTACTATGTAGTGTTGGTTTCTACCATGTAGCAAACTGGAGGCTCTGAGCGAAAGTCTAGTCCAGGCCTCTTCCTGGCTCTGGTGGCTGCCTGATCCTGGGTATCCCTGACTTGTCTCTTCAGACTCCATTTCTGTCTTCACGTGGCCTCTCCTCTCTGTGCCTCAGATATTCCTCTTCTTTCTCTGATAAGGACATTCATCACTAGATATAGGGCTCACCCTGTAACTCCACAGTGACCCTTAACTAATTACATCTGCAGAGATTCTATTTCCAAGTCAGGTCCTGTTCACAGGTACCAGGGGTTATAATTTAGACTTATCTTTTGGGGGTACTCTGTTCAGTCCTATTTAATCCACTACAGTTCCCATGACAGTATTAGTGTTATTCACTGATCCAGTTATCTACTTCTGCATAATAAACCACTTCCTGTGTACTGGTGTAAGACAGCAACTGCTTCAAGACTCAGGGATTCTGTGGGCTAGAAATTCAGATGAGACACAAGAGGATGGCTTTTCTCTGCCCATGATGTCTGGGGAGTCAACTAGGGAGCCTTAAAGATCGGGGAGACCTGAACAGCCAGAAGTGGGAAACACCGGAGGCTTTCTCGCCTTTTTGTCCAGTCCCTGGACTGCAGCAACTCAGAGGCCGAGGCCCCTGGTTTTTTCTGTGGAACCTCCATGTGGTCTCCTCGTGTGCCTTGGGCTTCCTACATCATGGCAGCCACAGGCCAAGACATCGGCTCCTGGACAGACTCTTAGAGAGCTGAGGTTCCAGGTGGGTACTGTGTGGCCCCCGACCTGGCCTTGGTTTCAGGCAGTGTCCCTTCTACCCTATTCCTTCGATTAGAAGAGAATAATCATGGCCAGCCCAGATCCAAGAGCAGAAGAATTAGGCCCTGTGTCTTAATGGGGAAATGGCAGAGTCACACTCAGGAAAGCTTGTGGGGTGAGAAGTACTGTATGATCACCTTTGGAGAACAGAAGCTGATGCATCTCAGAATTAAAGACAAGAAATTGAAGCATTTGTTGTTGCTGTTTAGTCCCTAAGTTGTGTCCAACTTTTTTGTGACTCCATAGACTGTAGCCCGCCAGGCTCTTCTGTCCATTGGATTGCCTAGGCAAGAATACTGAGTGGTTTGTCATTTCCTCTTCCACGGGATCTTCCCAACCCAGGGATCAAATGCATGTCTCCTGCACTGGCAGGTGGATTCTTTACTATGGAGCTGCCAGGGAAGCCCAGTGAAGACATTCGGAGGGGAGAGATGTTCCTGGCCTCCCACGACTGGGGTGGTGGGGGCAGGCATCTGCCTTCAGAGCCTGTGTTCCTAACGAATGTGGTACTCGCTCCACCTGGGGCCACCTGTCCCGCATCACCCTCTGTGTTGGTTGGTAGATGGTAGGAACTGGTACGTCTCCTAAGATACTGCTTTGCTGGCCCACCTGGCCTTATCCATGAGTGTGGGGGATCGCTGACAAACTGAGGACTTCAGGTTCCTTGGGGAATTCTGAAAGGCAGGAAGGATTCTGATTCTTTAGTTGAGAGCAAAATCAAATACTTCAAACCTGTGTATCTGTCCCAACCTCCTCAGATGATGCTTTAGCAGTGAGGTCAACCCCTAACAGGAAGCTTTAGGTGTTTAGGTAAGAATTCATCCCCGCTTCTGTCCAGCCTGATTCACCACCACATCGTAGCACAAATGATAGTGGAGAAGGTGACCACAGGGCTAGCGATCATTTCTGTAGCACCTTTGTGCAAATTAGGAAAACATACCCCTTTGGGGCTGACTCAGCCACCCCAAAATGAGGGTTAGCTAGAAAACAATTGTTGGTGTGGATTAGAAAGAAGTACCTTCCTCTGTCTGCTTAACTAGTGCCTTAGGCAGTGTGCAAACTGTTCAACAGCCCATAGCAACCCTGAGTGATCGGAATCCTGGCTTCCTTTCCAGCTTATGGGACTTTGTAAAACCAGGGTCACCTTGAAAGTCCCCATACCCTCAGAGGTTCCTCAGAGTTACTGAGATTCAGAATGTCTGGATGGGAGGCCCAGCTCAGCCTGTCCTGGTCAGGTTTCACACTGAAGCCACCATTATAAACATGGGACAACACTGGAAACTCTCCTTTGCTATGAATTATCTTGTCTTTTTTTTTTTTAGGATTCTTTACTATGGAGCTGCCAGGGAAGCCCAGTGAAGACATTCGGAGGGGAGAGATGTTCCTGGCCTCCCACGACTGGGGTGGTGGGGGCAGGCATCTGCCTTCAGAGCCTGTGTTCCTAACGAATGTGGTACTCGCTCCACCTGGGGCCACCTGTCCCGCATCACCCTCTGTGTTGGTTGGTAGATGGTAGGAACTGGTACGTCTCCTAAGATACTGCTTTGCTGGCCCACCTGGCCTTATCCATGAGTGTGGGGGATCGCTGACAAACTGAGGACTTCAGGTTCCTTGGGGAATTCTGAAAGGCAGGAAGGATTCTGATTCTTTAGTTGAGAGCAAAATCAAATACTTCAAACCTGTGTATCTGTCCCAACCTCCTCAGATGATGCTTTAGCAGTGAGGTCAACCCCTAACAGGAAGCTTTAGGTGTTTAGGTAAGAATTCATCCCCGCTTCTGTCCAGCCTGATTCACCACCACATCGTAGCACAAATGATAGTGGAGAAGGTGACCACAGGGCTAGCGATCATTTCTGTAGCACCTTTGTGCAAATTAGGAAAACATACCCCTTTGGGGCTGACTCAGCCACCCCAAAATGAGGGTTAGCTAGAAAACAATTGTTGGTGTGGATTAGAAAGAAGTACCTTCCTCTGTCTGCTTAACTAGTGCCTTAGGCAGTGTGCAAACTGTTCAACAGCCCATAGCAACCCTGAGTGATCGGAATCCTGGCTTCCTTTCCAGCTTATGGGACTTCGTAAAACCAGGGTCACCTTGAAAGTCCCCATACCCTCAGAGGTTCCTCAGAGTTACTGAGATTCAGAATGTCTGGATGGGAGGCCCAGCTCAGCCTGTCCTGGTCAGGTTTCACACTGAAGCCACCATTATAAACATGGGACAACACTGGAAACTCTCCTTTGCTATGAATTATCTTGTCTTTTTTTTTTTTCTTTTCATTTTTTCTGGCTAAAATGTTAAAAAAGAATCGGCATAGATCAACTCATCATTTTATTTCAATCACCAAAGTACTATTCAAAATGAAAACAAGAAGTTTTGCACTAAATAAAAGGATTTGATTAATGTTTCATTGTGGCAGACAGGACGGGTGGAAAATAAACCAGCATTAAAGACTGCGGGCAGCAGGGCCCTCCAAATGGCTCACATGTTAAATTTTTAGGAATTTTGTGAACCAGTTGATATCAAGTTGGCAGCCTGAACTTGGCCATGGTTGGAGTATTTACACTGCAGATATTGACAAGTGCTTCAGAGGAGGGCGATTGTTTCATAAAAAGTGTTGTTAACACTTGCCAGCCCATCAGCAGCTCAGGGTCAGAATGCCTGGGTCCTGGTTTGGGTTGTGCTATGAATAGTCACCAAGGCAGCTCCCCTTATTCATGTTTACAGTAGGAATAAGGGGACTTCCCCAGTGGCCAGGTGGTTAAGAATCCACCTTTGGAATGCAGGGGAGGTGGGTTCAATCCCTAGTCAGGGAACTCAAATCTCATATGCCTTACAGCAACTAAGCCGAGCCTCTCAACTGCTGAGCCTGCACACTGCAGCTAAGACCCACACGGCCAAGGAAATAAAGAGATAAACATTAAAAAAAAAAAAAAAGGAATACAAATAACTGACTCCACCTGCAGCACAGAATTGCTGTTAGAAAATGATCTGAGGAAGTGCTTTGTTTATTAATTTTTTGTTTTAACTTAAAAGATGCATAGGAAGGAGGTAGAGGGTGTGTTTTGAAAGAAGAGTCCACAGAAAGTCTGAGAGTGAGTCCCCAAGCCTCTGAAGAGCATACTTCTCAAGACAGATCTGATTTCTCTGGTCACCACATGGCCTGTCTACACCGCCTTCTGGACATCCAGGCACACCCTGCTCTGCCTTCTTTCTGGTCCCCACTGAGACCCCAGCCCTGAGGAGTAATTAAAGCAAAGAAGGTTCCCAGACACTTGAACCTGAGCTGAATGGTGTCAGTGGCTTGGAACGATCCAGGATAGAGGTGGCCTTGGCAGATCACAAAACACAGGATCCTGGGCTGGGCTCAATCTCCCCAACCTGTTTCTTCATCTTCAAAGCGGGGAGAAGTGATATATGTCAGCATACCTGTCGTCAAGAGCATGTGCATGCATCTCGGAGTGGGCTGCATCCCTGGCGGGTCTGGGATGGGTCTGGTTTGGAGGACAGTCTGTTCCATCTACTTCCGCAGTTCCACCAAAAGGCCTTGCTGCTGTGCCCTGACCTTGTGTGTGTGTGTGTGTTTTTAAATTTATTTATTAAAAAAAGGTTTTGGCCTCTTCGTTGCTGCCTACAGGCTTTCTCTGGCTGTGGTGTGCGGGCTTCTCATTGCTGTGGCTTCCCTTGTTGTTGAGCAGAGACTCAGTAGTTGCAGTACCCGGCCTTAGTTGCCCCACACCATGTGAGATCTTCCCGAACCAGGGATCAAATCCATGTCCCCTGCACTGGCAGGCAGCCTCTCATCCATGCCACCAGGGCAGTCTATCCTTGTGGCTTTAATTCCGAGAAGTTGGTGGTTTTGAGGCTGGAAAGGAGGCTGAGGAAAAGTCACCTTTTATCATCTTGATGGTAACTCACGGAGCTTATGGGGACACCGAGGCACTGGGAGGGGGATGTGGGTGGAGAGAGAGGGAGGGGGTCACTGACCACCTGCCTCAGGGATGGAGCCCAACCTCAATGAGGGGACCCGGCCCAGGGATTCTTACAGTCACCCCCACCTCTTAGAATGACTGAGCTCAATGGTGAGGGTGACTGAGCCTCTGAGTCAGCACTCCTGGAACAGACAGAGCTTTGAGCTCTCAGAAGCCCCATGGTGTCCCCTGCAGCCACTCTCTCCAAGTGGATGACTTTTCTATTCTGACTCAGTCACCATCGCTAGTGGTCCCCTCCTGTACCCGGCATCAGTGGAAACACACAGGAGTGTGACTTATCCATGTGTGTGTGTGGCTGAAGAGCTCAGTCTCCCTGCCCTTTGTGCAAACACATAGCGATTGACCCACTGGTTCTAATTCCTGATTGGTAAATGTGTTGCTTCCAGGTAAGGCTTGTATGTGGGCTTCCCTTGTGGCTCAGACGGTAAAGCATCTGCCTACAATGTGGGAGACCCGGGTTTCATCCCTGGGTCAGGAAGTTCCCCTGGGGAAGGAAATGGCAACCCACTCCAGTATTCTTGCCCGGAAAATCCCGTGGGCGGAGGAGTCCGGTAGGCTACAGTCCGTGAAGTCACAAAGAGTCGGACACAACTGAGCAACTTCACTTCACTTCACTTCAAGGCTTGTGTGTATCTGTTTGTTCAGGGTTTCAGTAACAAAGAAGCCCAGGCTGGGTGGTTGATGAGTACAATAATCTGTTTTCTCACAGTTCTGGAGACCAGAAGTTCCAGATCAAGAGAGCAGCTGGGTTGATTTCTTCTGAGTCTGAGGGAGAGTCTGACCCAGCTCTCCTCCTTGGTTTGTAGACGGCCGCCGTCTCCCCTCGTCTCACACCATCTTTTCTCTGTGTGTGTCTGTCTATGTATCTGTATTTCCCCTTATAAGAACCTTGGTCACATTGCATTAGCACCTGCCCTAATGACCCCACTGTAACTGGATTTCCTCTGTAGAGACCCTGTCTCCAAATCAGATTGCATCTTGAGGCGTTGAAGGTCATGATTTCAACATATAAATTTGGGGGTGGGAAACACAACAGGTCTCTTATAAATCAAGTGGCCCATCATCCACGTGTATTTTCTTTGGTGAATGAAAATATGCCCTTCCATTGGGTCATTACTATGGCTCAACATCATGGTTGTTTCCATTTAAAATGAAAATGTATTTGGCTTCACTGGGTCTTCCCAAGTGTCACTAGTGGAAAAGAACCTGCCTGCCAATGCAGGAGACATAAGAGATGCAAGTTCACTCCCTGGGTTGGAAAGATCCCCTGGAGTAGGGCATGGCAACCCACTTCAGTATTCTTGCTTGGCAAATGCCATGAACAGAGGAGCCTGGTTTGTTACAAGTCCACAGGATCGCAGAGTTGGACATAGCTGAAGCAACTTAGCATTCATGCACTGGATCTTACTTGCAGCACCCGGGATCTTTGATCTTTGTGAATCTTCAGTTATGCCATACGAGACCTAGGTCCCTGACCAGGGATCAAACCCAGGGCCCCCTGCACTGGAATTGTGGAGTCTTAGCCACTGGACCTTTCCTTAGCCACAGGGAAGTCCCAGTTATTTCCATTTTCAGAGGAGAATTAAAAGAGTTCAACTCCACCTAGAATGAAATTCTATAAACCTTGAGACTCAAGGAGAGTCCCAAAGTCTTAACCTACAGAAGCTGAGTCACACAGATGCTCAGAAATTTCTGGGCTGTGGAGCTTTGTGTCTGAATGGGTATGAAATCGTTCTGACCAATGGCCAACTTTTAAAACTAGCTAAAATGTATTGAGTGCTCACTAGTGGGTAGGCACTGTGCTAAATGCTTTCTTCCCAGCACCTCCTATAATCCTATCAGTGTCCTGAAGATAGATGAAGACACTGAAGCTCAGAGAGGCTAAACATCATGCCTGAAATCACACAGTAAGTGAGCAGCAGAGCAAAGACTGGGACTCAGGTCTCTCTAACTCTAAGCTTTGGTCATAATGTCCTTACTGCCACATATAACAGGAACTGATTGCAAGAAAAGGAATACACAACTCAAAAAGGCATGAGTAGTTGAATATTTATTATTTCACATTATGCTTGCTTGCTTAGTTGCTCAGTTGTGTCCAACTCTTTGTGACTCTATGGACTGCAGCCCGTCAGGCTCCTCTATCCCTAGGGATTCTCCAGGCAAGAATACTGGAGTGGATTGCCAGGCCCTCCTTCAGGGGATTTTCCCAACCCAGGGACTGAATCTGCATCTCCTGTGTCTCCTGGGTTGCAGGCAGATTCTTTACCCCTTGAGCCATCAGGGAAGCCAAAGACCACAAACAGATTCAGGATTGGTCATCTCAGTGGGGCAGGGAACATCAGCTTCTTTGCATCATCCTCAGAGTGTTGGCTTGCATACTGATATTTCTTCTCAACGGTGAAAAATGGCAGCTCCAAGAATCATCACCTCAACCAAGAGCTTCCAAAGATCTGAAGAGGAGAGGTCCCTTTGTGGGTCCCTTAAAGAGCAAGGGAACCTTTCCTAGGAGAGCCTCCACCCAGCAAACTCCTCCCTGCCCTTGGTTAGTGTAAGAAACGCCGCGGGAAGAAAAGCCACCTCTAGGGACCGTTGACAAAGCCCTTTATTGGGCGGTCACTCTCGGGCAGAACTCCCGGGGGTGAGCGAGCAGGGAGAACAAAGGGAGTCTGCGAGGAATGGACGCGAGGGCGGGGCGGGG
>SJYC01108638.1:0-20049 GCA_006408675.1 Madoqua kirkii
CCACATAAGGTAGGAAGTGTGGGCTGTAGTGGTGATTGGCACTTGATTGAGCCAGGCCGTGGGATTGGTTCCCAAAAGTTTGGTCCGCTTCCGGTTCCTGTTTAGGTGGTGGCCAACCACCAGGACCTTTCACGACACTTTTCTGGGGCTTTTCATCGAGACATCCCCGAACATGCCCGACCTCTCAGTTAGAATTATGTTACATGCCTATTCCCAAACCAGTCATGGTTTGAATTACCATGACTGACTCAACTCACCTCATAATATAGGGAGAGGCTGGAGATGGGGTTCCTGAGCACAAGCACCCATGTCAGAACGTAATTTGGTAAGACCCTTGTAATGATTGCTTATGTGGTTATACTAATACTCAGTGGTTTAAGATTAGCTTTATTTTCCAGTTCAGTTCAGTTGCTCAGTCATGTCTGAGTCTTTGTGACCTCATGGACTGCAACACACCAGGTTTCCCTGTCCATCATCAACTCCGGGAGCTTGCTTTAACTCATGTCCATAGAGCCGGTGATGCCATCCAACCATCTCATCCTCTGTCGTCCCCTTCTCCTCCTGCCTTCAATCTTTGCCAGCATCAGGAAATAATTATTGCCTTGGGAACATTATTTTTATGTCAGCTTGTGTGTTAACATATTCTTTACCCAAATAAATCAGAATTATAACAACTGACTGCAAAGAGGAGTATACAAGAATAAGCAAAGGTAGAATTTGATCCAACTTATTTTGCATATTAATCACATAGTTTGGAAATATTTGCATTTAAAAAAAATAAACGTATTCTCAACGTGACTTGGTTCATGTCAGCAGGGAGAATGGTGATGCTGAGGCCCCAGCCATAGCGATAAACTCACAAATATGAGCTAATCTCATATTCACAACTTGACGTCACGCTCAGCCTGGTTGCTGAGATGAGAAGGCAGGAGAAAAAAACACACTGCGTGACCCAGAATGCAGCCGCATACTGTTCCAACACAAGCAAACGACTCCCCAGGCTGGCTGTGCTCTGCGCATGCTCAGGTTTCTATGCCGGCGGAGTAACGATGAATCTGGCAGTTAGGTGTCGTCTGTGCCGCCCACATGGCTTCCTGACATATCTACAAATGGGTACGTGTGAACGTGGGGGCAAATTCCAAGTCCACAATCAAGTGTGGACATTAAAACGCTTCACACTGTGGATCACCCTCCCTCACTCCCGAGTCGCCCTTCTTTTGCGTGCTTGCCATACATAAGGATTAATATGTGATGAACTAGGAAAATATCATACACCTAAAAAACAAGCTGGATTTTACGGGCCTCGGTGCTTGGTGAGTTTCCATCTCATTTCTGAATATCACATGGACAATTAATTCATTTACATCACACACAGGGAAGTTTCTTAGAGGAAAAGGGAAAAATAAGCTTTTTATTGAGAACATCTCTGGGCGTTTTAGCTGTTCTACAACTATGTTGGTGAACAGCTTTCTTCATTTTTTAATATTCCTTTTAAATTTAATTTTATATGAATGAAGTATAATTGCCTCTCAGTGTTGTGTTCGTTTCAGGTGTACAACAAAGTGATTCAGTTATACATATGCATATATACATTCTTTTTCAGATTCCTTTACCATAGAGGTTATTACAGAATACTGAGTAGAGGTCCCTGGGCTATATAGTAGGTTGTTGTTGATTATCTATTTTTTCTATTATCTATCTATCTATTATCTTGAATATGGTGCCTTTACTCAAGCCATACAGATGTTTGGTCTTGCTCATAGGAAGTAAGACTCTAAGAAATGTGGAACCCTTGCATATTCTCTTTAATTTGTGGAATATCCACAGCAGGAAGCAAAAGAAAGGAAAATTGGAAGTAAGTTGGCTAGTGGATTGTGGCAGTTGAGTAATAAGGCCCTTTAAAGGCTCTGTGATCCCAGTCTTGTTGGAGATAAGCCAAGAACAAGTGAAATGGAAACCAGGCTCCTGATGACAGAAGTAATGTTTGGGGACCACTCAGTTAAAATCATGGAAAATGGGAACTACAAATATGACATAAAAAATAGGCATGAGTGGGACTTCCATGGTGGTCCAGTGGTTAAGATTCCACATTGCCACTGCAGGGGGTGAGGATTTGATCCCTGGTCCAGAGCTAAGATTCCATATGCCACTCAGTACTCCCACCACAAAGGAAAAAAAAAAAAAAGGACTGTGGTTCTTTATGTTATTATTTTTATTATGTAGCTAAATTATCCTTATATCAGTACCCTCAGATATGCAGATGATACCACCCTTATGGCAGAAAGCGAAGAAGAACTAAAGAGCCCCTTGATGAAGGTGAAAGAGGAGAGTGAGAAAGATGGCTTAAAACTCAACATTCAGAAAACTAAGATCATGGCATTCAGTCCCATCACTTCATGGCAAATAGATGAGGAAACAATGGAAATAGTGATGGACTTTATTTCCTTGGGCTCCAAAGTCACTGTGGACAGTGACTGCAGCCATGAAATTAAAAGGCACTTGCTCCTTGAAAGAAAAGCTATGACAAATATAAACAGCATCTTAAAAAGCAGAGACATTCCTTTGCCGACAAAGGTCCATCTAGTCAAAGCTATCGTTTTTCCAGTGGTCATGTATGGATGTGAGAGTTGAACCATAAGGAAAGCTGAGCACCAAAGAATTGATGCTTTTGAACTGTGGTGTTGGAGAAGACTCTTGAGAGTCCCTTGGACTTAAGGAGATCAAACTAGTCAATCCTAAAGAAAATCAACCCTGAATATTCATTGGGAGGACAGATGCTGAAGCTGAAGCTCCAATACTTTGGCCACCTGAAGTGAAGAACTGACTCACTGAAAAAGACTCTGATGCTAGGAAAGATTGAAGACAGGAGGAGAAGGGGATGACAGAGAATGAGATGCTTGAATGGCATCACTGACTCCATGGACATGAGTTTGAGCAAGTTCCGGGAGTTGGTGATGGACAGGGAAGCCTGGCATGCTGCAGTCCATGGGGTCGCAAAGAGTCAGACATGACTGAGTGACTGAACAACAACAACAAATTATTTTTAAAGCTCATTTTCAAAATAACAAAATTAATATGATTTTTTTTAACTTTTATATGAGGAGGAGATGACTTCTTAAGCCAGTCAACGCTATGGTCTAATTTTAAACTGCAAACAGTCACTGGGCTCTACCTACACAAGATATTAATGCAAAACTGGAAAAGATACAGCCAATTGTCTTCATGCTTTCAAAAAGGTGGCTACAAAGTAATAAATGTTTATATGGATTATGTATTTATCTTGTCCCAGGCACTGTAAGCAATTTACATGAATTAACTCATAGAACCCTCACAATGAATCCCCTACCTAGTGCTGCTGTTATGAGAATTTTACAGATGTGAAAACTAAAACAGAGTGGGTGTGGGAACTTGACCCTGTGGTCCAGCAAGTCCGTAACTTTGAACCCAGATGGTCTGCTTCCAGGGCTACCCTTTCAACACTACATCCTAACCTGTGGCCTTTGTGAATATAGTGTTTCTTTAATCGCTTCTGTTTTTAACCAGAATCATAGCATCACATAGTAATGTAATGCAGGCATTTGTCTAAAATATGATTTGTGCAGTAAGTGACAACTCCACAGAATCACTAGTCCAACTAGCAAAAAAAAAAAAAAAAAGAGTTCCAACCCAGATTTGCAACTTCCTGGCTGGGTGACAAGGGAAAGCCACTGAAGCTGTCTATATCATATTTCTCTTATCTCTAAAGGGAGCAGAAGCCCAAATACACCTGGACAACCTCAGAAGGCAGCCAAGATGCTCAGGTGTGACAGTGCACAGGGTCACGCTGAGGCGCTCAGGCCAGCTTTCAAGGGCTGGCCCCACAGAGACAACCACTGCCCCTGTTTCCAAAAGGCAGGTACCTCTGGACTCCATCCCAGACACATGCTTGTGAATGGAGCTGAGAGCGGGGCAGAACCTTCCGAGTGGTGAGTTGATGGAGCCCTCAGCTTACTGCTGAAGAGCCCAGGAGATACCAGGCAGCACTGGATGAGAGAGGGGAGTCCTGACCCACTGCTGTGTGGAGCACAGCAGCTTCAAGGCTGCAGGAATGTGGCTCCATCTCAGCCTTTTCATTGGAGACCTCGGAAAATTCCCGATCATCAATCAGCATGGCCATGACGGTCCGCGGCAGTGTTGCTCAGCAGGGATGGAGGTCTGTCCTGGAAAGAAAATGATAGACGACTAATGAATACTTACTTCATGGGCTTCCCTGGTGGTCCAGTGGTTGAGAATCCACCTGCCAATGCAGGGGATAAGGGTTCAATCCCTGGGCTGGGGAAGATGCCACCTGTCCCAAGGCATCTCAGTCCATGAGCCAAAACTACTGAGCCTATGCTTTAGAGCCGAGCTCTGCAATGAGAGAAGCCCCTGCAATGAGAAGTCCCCACTCTCCACAGCTAGAGAAATCCCATGGGCAGCAATGAAGACCCAGGGAAGCCAGAAGAAAGGAATACTCACTTTGTGCCAGGCATTGTGCTGAGAATTTTAGATGTATTGCACGTGTGCGTGCTAAGTTGCTTCAGTTTCACCCAACTCTTTGCGACCCCATGGACTGTAGCCCGCCAGGCTCCTCTGTCCATAGGATTTTCCAGGCAAGAATACTGGAGTGGGTTGCCATGCCCTCCTCCAGGGAATCTTCCCCACTCAGGGATGGAACTCACATCTCTTATGTCTCCTGCAGTGGCAGGCGGGTTCTTTACCACTGGAGCCACCTGGGAAGTCCCTTAAGATGTATTATTTTAAAGTTATTGCCCACAATACCCCTGTAAATATTATTACCCACATTTTAGTGGCAATAGGATCCCCAGAGGGCAGAGGTAGGTGGTCAGTGGGCATGTCAAAGGAAAGCATGTCAGAGATGCCAGACAGCAACTAAGGCTGAGGGTAGGAAGGTGGTCCCAGGCATCTAGAAATGTTGTATTGGGTATCCACCATTTTGGAACAAATTGCCCCCAAATTTAGCAGCTTAAACAGCAAGCGTGCATCATTTGTTTCATCAGATAAGAAATGTGGGAGTCTGGTACAGGCTAACCCCAAGGCTAGGCTGAGTCCCCTGAGGGAAGGGTGAAGGACCTGTTTCCATGGCAAAGTGCTGTTGGCAGGAGGCTTCAGTCCCTTGCCTCTCAGACTTCTCCGAAGGAAAGCTTATGTGTCCTGTGACGTGGCATCTGGCTTCCCCCAGAGTCAGTCATCTAAGCAGAGTGGGGAGGAAGGTGGGGTGCCTCCAGGGCCTGGGCTCAGAAGACCCACATTGTCACTTCTGCTATTTTGTATTTCCTGGAAGTGAGCCTCTAAGCTGCTCGCACTCTCAGAGTAGAGCAGTTAGTTTCCACCTATTGGGTAAAATGTCAAAGAGATTGTGAACCTATTGTTTCACCACCTGAGATCCTTTTAAGGGTGGGGTCTCCACAGAAGAAACTGGGGGTAACAGGCTGGTGAAACACTCCTGCAGAGCCCCCCTCTTTCACTGGGGTCACATGGACACAGGCACCAGAGCCAAGGTCTAGTAGGAAACAGTTTTTGTTGCTTAGTAGTGTCTGATTCTTTGCGACCCCACGGATTATAGCCCAGCAGGCTCCTCTGTCCATGGAATTCTCCAGGCACGAATACTGGAGTGGGTTGCCATTTCCTTCTCCAGTGGATCCTCTGGACCCAGGGATCAAACCTGCGTCCCTTGCATTGGCAGGCGTATTCTTTACCACTGAGCCAGCAGGGGAACAGTACACAAGCTTAAAAAAAAAATTAAAAGATGCAATACTATTCTACTTATTAACAAAATGTGACAGAATTTGCCTAAAATCCACATAGGTAAGGCACTATTCCTTCTTCACATGCTGTGGAGTAAATACAGTATAAACTCCTGTTTTCTCATTTTAAAACAGCATCCGATTACAACACTATAGATCAACTATACTTCAATAGAATAAATTTTAAAACAAACAAGCAAGCAAAACCTAGCATCCTACGGTCAGCCAAGTAAACAATGAGAGTCTTTTCAAAGGCTCCCTTTGACTTCTGTTTTCAAATAGTCCAAAGACTATTTGTTCTCTCTCCTTAATACTTCACATCCCTAGTAAAGCAAAACTGTTTAACTCACACTGAACCCATGGCCTTTTAACTGAGATCATACACTTGGTCTCAGGACTCAGTGAAGATTAGGTTCTTGATGTCATCACAGAAAGAATTCACCGAGAGACATTAGGTAAGAAGTGGATTTTTAAAGAGAGAAATACACTTCACAGACAGAGTGTAGATCATCTCAAAAGGTGAGAGTGACCTGAAAATGCAGAGTGGTTATTTTTTATGGGCTGGGTAATTTCATAGGCTAATGAGCAGGAGAATTAATCCAACTATTTGGGGGAAGGGGTAGAGATTTTCAGGAACTGGGCCACCATCCACGTTTTGGTCTTTGACAGTTGGCTTGGAACTGTCACGGTGCTGGCGGGTGTGTCACTCAGCTTGTTGATGTGCTGAATATATACTGAGACTCGGGGTCCATCAAGGTGTAGGGGAAGTTGACTCATCCTCCATCTTGGACCTTTGTTTCTCATAAGTTTATGTCTTGTCCTCAGGCTATGTCATTCTTTTAAAACGTGTGCCCGCCCCCTTCTCTCCTGTTTCAAAAGTAGATCTGCTATAAAATCACTCTATTGGTTTTGCTCCTGACTATAAAAGTAATACACATTTATCTGAGAAATAATCACTAGTAGCAGCCTGGTATATTTCCTTCTCATCTCTTTTCCCCCCAGAGCTTATGCAAATTACCATTTGTGTGTATGTGTAACTGAAAATACTGTAATTCATGTCCAGTATGAAAAGTGTACCTTAAGGAAGAGGGAAGCTGTCTCATAAACATAAGGAGATTGAGGGTCCCGGCTGGTCCCAGACAAAGGCAGTCCCAGAGCCCCTTTGGATGCCAACGCTGCCCCGCTGGCCACCCCACACTTCCTGGAGGCACGGCAACAATTTCCTCTCCCCTTTGACCAGATGGATGACATCATCATCCACTTAGCCCTTTTGTTTTGCTTTATTTTAGACTGTTTTTGAAAGTTTCCAGGCTTCCTGTAGACTTGTTTGTTTTCTAGACTTTTGCTGCCCACTCTCCTCTCCTTTAATTGCATGGATCCAAGCAACACTCACTCTCAATGGATCCCATCCTTCTGGTTCTATTTAATGACGAGCCAAATCTATCCTAGGGAAAATGAAGGTCCTCAGACAATCATGATAGTGACCATGATGATGACTGATGGCAGATAATCCATTTTCAGACGCACTTACTTGCCAGCTGCTGTGTTAAGAGGGTTCCATGCATTCAGTCACTCAGCCCTCATCACAATGGCCATTTTTCAGTTGGAGACACGGAGACTTAAGCCATTTGCCTGAGGTCACACAGTCGGTAAGAAACAAACACTAGTCTCTTTGACTCGAAAACCCATATTCCTAATCACTTAATATTGCCTCCAGGATGGTAAAGGAAAAAAAAGAGATAAGGAAAAAATAAAGAAAAACAAGGGAAGATAGACACATGGATGAAGAATGTCTCTTGGATAAAACAACCAATAAAACCGTGAGGATTCTTTTGCGTTTGCTCAAAAGCTGATTGTATCAATGGTCAAGGAAGTTCCTGGTAAACCAAGCAGTTAAACAGCAAAACAGGGCAGAGGGTGAACAAACACCAAAAGAATGTCTGACTAAAGTTACCAGATAGAGCGATCAATAGAAATATGGGGTGAAGAGTGAAGGCTTCTTGAGGTAGCTATGAAGCAAGCTTTGGAGAATGAAGAGGTCTTAGAAGAGTTCTTGGTAACCCTCCCATGAAGAGAGGGAGACTGTTATTTCCCCTCGAATCCCGGCTAGCTTGTCACTGCTTCACATCACGTCATGACCACAGAAATGATCCCTGAGGTTTGGTCCCCAGAGGCCATGCAGCTCTCCCCTCATCCCCTGAAGCGCCCTATGTGGAGCCCCTAGCTGCCACGTCAGAGGCTCAGCTTACCCTGAGACCTTCACACTGCGCAGTCTGACAAACAGTCCCAGGAAAGCCCAGCTCTGCTGAAGCTTTTAGAGCCAGAATATTTTGTACTTCGTGAGGTTATCAATTGCCAGCTTCACAAAATACACTGCAGAGAGCAAGACTACCATGTGGAAACATTATTTCTGGATTATTTGTTCTCACAGCGTTGTGTTCAGAGAGACAGAAGAGATTGAAGTGTTAGAACTAGTTATTGTTACGTAACTTACTAGTTTATTTTTTCTAGTGTTTCGAGGATTCTGGAGGCAGCCTGCCCTAAGTGCACTAGAGAGAAGTCCTTCCTTTCACCTTGCTCCACTGTTTATATTTGTGACTTTTGTCCTAATGGTTGCTAGATGACTGAGCATTAAATCATACTCCAGAAGGTGAAAAGTTAAGGTCAACAGGTAGAGCCAGATCAGCCCACCTCCCTTAGAAGAGTTTCCCTGGAAGCCACACTCACTAGCATCTGCTTCAATCTCATTGGTCAGGGCTGATCACATGACTTCCTCTAGCCCTGTGGGAATCTGGGAAATTAAGCTCTTTGGGTGCCTCCAAACAAATTGGATTTCTGCTAATGAGGGAGAAGAGGAAACTGAATACTGTTGACCAGTCCTTTGAAATGATCCCCCCTGATTATCTCAGTCTAAGTACTGTCCACAAAACAGGGGTCTTATGCTCTGCTCCTCTTTCCAGTGAGTTAGAAGGGGACTTGGCACATAATTGGGCTTCCCTGGTAGCTCAGCTGCTAAAGAATCTGCCCGCAGTGCAGAAGATCTGTGTTCGATCCCTGGGTTGGAAAGACCCCCTGGAGAAGGGAAAGGCTACCCACTCTGGTATTCTGGCCTGGAGAATTCCATGGACTATACATGGGTCACAAAGAGTCAGACACGACTGAGTGACTTTCACTGGCACACAGTTTAGGGGCTTGACAAGTCTTTGTTGCATTTTAAAAATCATTTTATTTATTCATTTATCTTTGTCTGTGCTGGGTCTTCATTGCTGCACAGACTTTTCTATAGTTGCAGTGAGTGGAACTACTCTCTAGTTTCGGCGTGCTGGCTTCTCCTTCCAGTGGCTTCTCTTGTTGCAGAGCACAGGCTCTAGGGCATGAGGGCTTCAGTAGTTACAGCTCCCTGGCTCCAGAGCACAGGCTCAATAGTTGTATTGCACAGGGTTAGTTGCTCCATGGCATGTAGGCTCTTCCCAGATCAGGGATCAGACGCGCATCTCTTGCACTGGCAGGCAGATTCTTTACCACCAAGCCACCAGGGAAGCCCTTATTTGCTGCATTCTGCCAAGAGAGTCCATACCAAGGTTCTCTCAGTGGCCAGACTCAGTGGTCAGTGGACGAGGAAGACCAGTTCAAGGCTGCAAGGGGAGGGTGGAGCACCTCAGACTCAGGAGCCTGGCTTTTTTTTTTTTTTTTTTTACCTGTTGATTTAAACTCCCAGCTCTGATAAGCCAAGAAAGTACAAATGTAGAAACAGCAAATACCCTTATAACCTATGAGTCAGAGACAAATTCAAGTTTGTTGCAACAGATCTAGAGAAAGAAAGACACGTTGCTTCCAAGATTCACTTAAATGATTAAGAGAAATAGGGTGCAAAGACCCCAGGAGACTCCAGCCCCATCCTCTGCTGGAGGGACATCTGTTTCCTTACAGACGTCTTGTCTTTCCCAGTAGGGATGGAAGCAGATTGCTGCTGAGAAGTAAGTCTTCAGAGGCTAATTGATTTCATTCTTGGGAAAATTATCCTGACAATCAGCCTCAAGTTTCCTTTCCTTTCATCCTCTGGTCTCTAATCCTGCCTCCTCGGACCAGCATGAACAATGGGCATCCCTCCTTGGTGTTTGTCTTGGGTGATGTTTATCACATCACTCTTTGCCATCAGCCGCCAAGCAGCTTTAATGCTTACAGTGTAGGAGACATATCTGCCCCAAAGGCTGTTAAGCTTCATTGGTGGTGAGAATCAGGAGGGGGCTGGGAAGCTACCAAAAGTCATTAAAAGTAATTTCATTCCAGGTAACAATTACGCCCCAGCTGCATGGCTTTCTTCCCACCCACCCAGACAGCTCTAGGCACTCGCCCTGCTATTCTAGGAGCAGGGTCCAGGAAGTCCCAGGGGAAGAAACTGGCAGGACAGAGAAAGACGGCGGAAGCCTAGAGCGATAATGAAATTCTGAGGTTTATAATCCTCTTGCCCATGCTCGAATAAAGCAGGCAGAGGTGAGAAGACAGGGATGTAGGGTTTGATGGACACCTCTATGGGCCACAATGGATCCTGTTATTCCTGGATTCAGTCATGATCCCTGAGTGAGAACCCCACAAAACCCACACTAGGGCTTACAATGTAAATGCCTGATTTGCCTAAAGAGGGTGCTGTTACCCAGCCCCTGCCAAAAGTTATTTTAAAATGAAGAAGGTGTGAAGTAGCAGAATATTGGATTTTTTTCAAGAAAAAAGGAAGTCGAAACGTTTACATTTCCTGGTTTTTTAAGTGTGGCAGTTTAAATGATTCAAACACTGTAAGTCAAAGACATATCTGAGGACAAATTTGGTCCACATGCCACCAGCAGATAACCTCCACCCAACATCCATCATCTTGGTTTAGGACATTCGTGTCCTGGAATGTCTTTCTGCTGCAGCTGAAGCTTTGTTTGTTTGATATCACATTTTGTTTTACTATTTCAAGTTCTGATTGACCTCTATATGTTTCCTACTGATTTTACTTTAAAGCAAAAATATTTTACATATGACTAACATTTATGCTTTTAAAAAACATTGAAGACTTCCCTGGTGGTCCAGTGGTTAAGAATCTGCCTGTCAATCCAGGGGACGCAGGTTCCATCCCTGGTCCAGGAAGATCCCACATGGGGCCCACACATGGGGCAACTAAGCCTGCATGCCACAATTACTGAAGCTCTTGTGCCTAGTGTCTATGCTCTGCAACAAGAGAAGCTGCCTCAGTGAGAAGCCTGCGTACCACGAGAGAAAGCACGCAGGCAGCAACAAAGACCCAGTGCAGCCAAAAATTAATAAACAATTTTTAAAAAGATGTTAATACCCTTGAAGAAGACGTTAATATCTTTCATCACATTCAGTCTTCACAAAACTGGAGGTAGAGTAGGTTATCCCACCGCCAAATAAAATGTAAGCAACTTTAGTGACTTAGATAATGCTCAATAATTGCAAGATCCATGTCTAAACCCAAGGAGTTGTCTATTCCTGAAAATAGAATTGATGGACTTACAAACTTCTTTCCAAATTATCCTAAGACTTACAGTCCTGGGTCCTTTCTACTCAACCACACCAAATTTCCATTTTCAGGATTTATTCTCATGAAACTGACCAAGGGAGACCCAGGGAATACTTAAGAACAACACACAGCTATGGCTAGAAATTCCCAGTGCATCTTCTGCTGGCGTGACATATTGTCAAGTTGGGTCAACCCAAATTCCTCAGAGTTCAGCTCCCCATGCCAGTAGCATTCTTTGTTTGTTGCCTGTTGCAACATCTTTGTCTAATTAAAGCAAAGGATCATTTACTGGAACTCTACAAGGGAGCTCCCATCATGCATGGGAAGGCCTACAGGACTGGACTTGGAAAAAGAAAGTGGCTCCAGGGACCTCCGTAGCAGGAAAAGCTTGGAGGTCTCATTGGCTACCTCTGGGATTAATCTGTTTAAATTCATTTAAAAAAAATAAAAATAAAACACTTTTATTTTTCTGTCCTGGCAAATGTCACTCAGATTTAAAAGCCATGGGAAAAAAATCTGCTGCCCATCAGTGCTGGAATTTTGATGACCTGTTGGAAAAGATCTGGGACTGTCTGAGACTAGTGAAGCTTTTCACCAAACCAAAGACCAGTTGCCAGGTCACACATCCCCATGGTGGATGCCTTCCTCCAGGGCCACAGTGGAGGATTTCTGCATGAAGATTCACAAAAATTTATCAAATAATTTAAATATTTTAATATCCTCTGGGGTGGGATCTCTCTGTGAAACAAATCTTCAAACAGTGGGTACAGACCATATGGGAGAGAATGTCATTCAGACTGTGAGCAAGAGACGCAGCCCCCTTCCCATCTGCTGGGCCAACTATAGGAGCTTTCCCAATGATCAAATGCCCGGCTCTGAGCCCCTCCTGGCTTTGGCAGCCACTGGATCAGGATACAAGGCAGAGAGATGGAAGCACCTGCATTGGAACTTTACTTGTCGTTTTTTTAAAAAAATTATTTTATGATTTTTTAATATAAAAATTATATAGTTATTAATAAACAGCCTAATACATGAACTTTGCTTGTCTTAATTTGGTGTTACCTTCTATGCTGAGCTATATAAAGGATCTGATAGGGCAAAGAAAAAAAAAAAAGAAAAGTCCAGTTGGTCAAGTTTGGATCACATGCCCCAGGACCTTGGTTAGAGAAGACAGAATGACTTGATGTACAGACCCACAAAGATAGCACTTTGGGGGCAGAATCCTTAAGAGCCTGCTTTTTTTTTTTTTTCTTTTAAGTCTTTGTTAAATTTATTACAATACTGCTTCTGTTTTATGTTCAGTTTTTTTTGGCCATGAGGCATGTGGCTCATGGCCACATGAGCATGATGGCTACGTGAGGCATCTTAGCTCCCAGACCAGGAATCAAACCTGCACCCACTGCATTAGATGGAGATGTCTAGACCACTAGGCAGCCAACGGGTCCCAAGAGGCTGCTTTTTGAAATCCATTTTCCCCTCCTCCTTTCTGGCAGAGAGCCACTTCTGCACTTCCCAGCCCCCTTTGCAACTAGATGTAACTGTTCCTCAGTCCTGGCCAGCAAAATGTGAGCAAAGGTGATATCACCTGGCTCAGGAAACACCTCATTGTCACCAGGCTCTCCCGACCAATCAGCTCACCAGAATGGTGGACGCGGTAGGTGGTCTTCGAAGCTGTGTGTTAAGGGTGGTGGAGCCATGCTTGGCCTGGGTCCCTGAATGGCCATATGGAGAAGAGCGCCCCACTCTCCACTGCCTTGTGGTTGAAAAAGCCATGAATTTGATGGGGCTGAGTGATGCCTGTTGTCTATTTGCTACCGCAGTTTGGCCTCTGGTGGCTCAGACAGTAAAGACTCTGCCTGCAATGTGAGAGACCTGGGTTCGACCCCTGGGTCAGGAAGATCCCCTGGAGAAGGGACTGGCTATCCACTCCAGTATTCTTACCCGAGAACTCCCATGGACAGAGGAGCCTATGGTCCATGAGATCGCAAATAGTCAGACACGACTTAGCGACTTTCACTTTTTTCAACCTATAAATGCTCTTACACAAATAAGGATAAGTGGTTGTTTGGTGATCAAAAAACAGGAAGCGTCTGCTGTGTTCACAGAGAAGGAATACAGGAAACTTATATGCCTGCCATGAAAGTACCAACTTTCCTTTTTTCAACATGTTAGGAAGAATTTGGTGAATTAGAGTAGCCTGGCTTCTCAAGGACCATCTGTACCAGGTCGCATGTAACTCACACACTCCTCAGAGACCCTCCAGGGAGCCAGATACAGAGATCACGGGTCCTCTCCTGCCCCGCCACCCCAGCTGGTCTACGAATTCTCATAAACCGTGATTAGCAGGGCTGGTCTCCCTGCTAAGCATTCTGACTTTTCTCTCCTCCCCTGGCACGTTCTTCCGTCTAATCCTGCGATAACAGCAAGCTAGAGGATTTCCCCCACCTTCTGCCTTGCCCTTGAGGTTACTGAAAAACATAACTCAGAAACCTGGCCCCACTGGGGGCCTGACACTCTGACACAGAGCCACAAGATCTTTTCTGAATGCTTGTGGGAAAATCAGAGAGAGAAACGGCTGGCCCGTGCAAGCATTCCAAGCCTAAACACAATAATGAATTTTGCACACATCAGTGGGTTCTGACTCTGTTGCCAATTAAAACCTCCGTGGGGGGCAGGCAGTCCACTTAATCTTCGCTGCCAAAGACACAATCCCCCCAGATACCACAGGGATGGGGGTGGGCGGAGGACTGGAAACTGTATTACAAAGATGACCCAAAATCCTACCCTACTTCTCTGAAGTTTCCCTCATTCTTCTTCAGTCTATTCACCCTTGACTCTGCTCATCAGTAAGGAATGACCAAAGACAAGAGAGGGGAATGAGTCCCCCCCATGGACCAGCATTATCAGAAGTGGGAATATGTGTATATAAGGTGCCCAAAGGGTGAGTGTGTTGTGTAACACGAATTCGAGGGAGCTTCTGAAACAGTAATGACGGGGATTTGGAAGTTACATAAGTTGTGGTATGAGATTTTGCCAATAACGTCATTTAGAATCAAGTGTTTGCATTTTTTTTCCTTCTTTTTAAAAATTAGAACACCCAAGGGGCTAAAAAAATCAGATTTATATTTTAAATTATCTTCTTTAAAAAACAGCTTAAAAGAAAACCTGACTTCAATTTTAATGATTGCGTTGGAGGCAAATGACAGCCTGGGAGAAACCTATCACTGGAAACAGGGCCTCCTGGGTTCAAGTTCATCGATGCCCTACACTTAGCTCTTTATCCTGACAAAATGCTGGCTGCCTCAAGCCTCAGGTTTCTTGTCTGTAAAACAAAAACAATGATTTTAAAGAGATTGTGTGAACTTCAATAAAACAAATTAATGGAAAGAAAAAAGATTGTAAAGTTTCTGGCACATAGTAGGAGATTATTAAATGTTAGTTATTACTATTATGATCAAGGATGTTTAGACAGAGCTCAACTTGCATTTCCTGTAGGGACTTAATTAACTTCTTGGCTTTTAAAGAAATTGTTGTGGTTGGCCTGGAAAAGTCTGGTAGAAAGAAAGAAATACCAACCAGCCTTTGTATAATATTGCTATTTATACAAACAGAAGAATTCTTGTACAGAACACTGTGTTTCTCATTACCACTCTATGAGGAGAGTAGAGTCTAAGCATCCTCTCATTTTCTCTTTATTTTACAGGGGGGGGGACTGATTATATATTAGATATATTAAGTATATGTAATTTTATATGAAGTGAAGTGAAGTCGCTCAGTCGTGCTCGACTCTTTGCGACCCTGTGGGCTGTAGCCCACCAGGTTCCTCTGTTCATGGGATTCTCCAGGCAAGAATACTGGAGTGGGTTGCCATTTCCTTCTCCAGGGGAATCTTCCCGACTCAGGGATCGAACCCAGGTCTCCCACATTACAGGCAGACGCTTTAACCTCTGAGCCACCAGGGAATAGTGTATTTAATATATAGGGGCTTCCCAGGTGGCGCTAGCAGTAAAGAATCCACTCGCCAATGCAACTAGATGTAAGAGATGTGGGTTCGGTTCCTAGGCCAGGAAGATCCCCTGGAGGATGACATAGCAACCCACTCCAGTACTCTTGCCTGGAGGATTCCATGGACAGAGGAGCCTGGTGAGCTACAGTCCATAGGGTCACACAGAGTCGGACACACTGAAGCAACTTAGCACACGTGCATGCATGCACTTCATATATAATCACTTTCTTCTCTGTAAAATATATTTTCTATATTTATATGTGTATATATGAAGGGATATGTGCACACATGTGTTTATATGCACATGTTCACATATCATGTGTGTGCACACCTGTGCTCTATATGTACACATATGTGTGTTTCCACATGTATCGTGTATGTATAAGCACACATGTTTATGTGTGTTGGGCATGTATGTATACATGTGCTTGTCATATGTATATGAGTCTGGACACCTGCATGTACAGGTACACATTCGTGTATACTCACACATCAAAGTCAAGTAGATGACAATAGTTAGTAGTGACTGTTTACTCACTGAACAAAGAGTATTTGAGCTGAAATTGATAGAATGAGCAGAGCTGGCACAAGCAAGCAGTTTTTAAACGGGAACAGAAAACAGAAGACACACAACTTGATGCGACCAAACTGAAAACTCTGTACAACATGAGCGACCCCAAACCAAAGAGAAGTTAAAACAGGAAGAAAGTGCTTGAAATTCCATCAGAGGTAAAGCATCCTGAGCCCTGTGAGCCCATGGCCCATGCACGGGGAGACACACAGCAGGAGATCCAAGGGACGGGGCCTTGGGAGTTGGGAAGAGCCGGGTGGTGGTGGCTGCAGACACCAGCCTGGAGTCAGTGGATGAGAAGGGTGCACAGAGTGGGGACATCCCGGATGGCCCAGTGGTTAGGACTCTGCTTCCACTGCAGGGAGCATGGGTGTGGTCCCTGGTTAGGGAACTAAGACTTTCAACAACAACAACAACAGACAGTGGTTGTGGGGGGATCCCAGCCAGGGCAGAAGTTGAAGGGCAGGATCTTAGAAGGGAGAGATGGGGAGGACAGCAGGTAGTGAAGCAGCAGGGTGGGCGATGGTAAAGCAGGAAGCAGAAGCAGGGCCACCTTCTGGGGCAGTGACAGGAGGGAGCCGTGGGGCCGTGGTGTTTCCGGAAGATTTCTCTGTTGCCAGGGGTAGACTTGGTTTTGTTTTCAATAATGCAAGAGGCTTAACCTCTTCCTACCCTGCAAGGAGGTGGACCTAGGGACCAGAGCCCAGAAGCCTCAGCCATCAGCCCAAACTTTAGTCTCTTTCTATAGAAAGACACTGTCTTCATGGGACAGTCTTTTCTCAAGATCAAAGCAGTCCTCGGGACAGTGGGCCCCAGATAGACCATGAAGTAAAGTTCTCTTTCTGGGGGAACAAGGACCCGGGGAGACATAGGTTTACTCACCTGCCCACCTTGATGAAATCACAGGTGCCTGCCGATCAGATTTGAGGCTAGAAAGAAATGTTGGCCCAAGTGACGGGAAAACCTGAGATTCCCACAGAGAGAATCTGGAAAGAGTAGGTCCTAAAGCTTGGCCTGTGCCAGGGCCCCAGGGCATGCTAAGGGGATGGTACCTGGCAGACCCCAGCATTACGAGTTTAGATGTGACTATCCTATATTATACATAGGATATAATATATTTTATATTCTATATAGGATATAATATATCCTATACTAATACTATATGAATATACTTAAGAATCAAAGTGGTACCTTGGCTAAAGAGAGACAGGATGGTGGTGTGGCTGAGCACCAGCCCAGGGCCAGACCAGCAGGTTCAAAACCTGGACTCTGCCCCTGCAGCCCTGTGGGTCCTTGTTGAGAACTTACCTCTTCTCTGCTTTCTTTTCCCATCATTAAAATGCAGTTACCTCACACAGCTCCTATGAAGATTAAGCAAATTCCCACACATGAAGCACTTAGAACAGAGCCTTGGCATAATATTAGCTACTCAAAATACAGTAACACCATGAGGGCCTCAAACATCTCCTTTTACCATCATCCCCAATATGGTGCTGCACCCTTTCCCATGGGAAACCACACTTGCCCGTTTCATGGATATTCTTCCAAACCTTTCTTGACTGATTTCCATGGATATATGCACAAGAATATGACCTGGTAGATTTCCATTTTTACCTGAATGACATCATATCCTATAAATCAATATGATTATTAGACACGATAGCAGGTCTTAGAGAGTGGTCCCTGCACCAACACTTGAATCTAAGCAACTTGCTGAGTTTTTTTCTAAGTGACTTTCTTTAATCATGATAATCCACCCTGCGACTCTACCCAAGCTGAGCCATCTTTGGTCACCTGGGCCAATTCCAGTTTGTCAGAGTTTCAGATATGTCTGTAATATCCTTGTTCCAGATTCTTTAAAATGATAAAACATTCCAACATGAGCAAATGTGAGACCTGGAAAAATGTATGGCCCCAGCCTCTAGATTCAACCACTATCACCATTTTATTGCAGGAACTTCATCCATCTGATCCCTCTGTTTTTCCCATCCCCTCCACCTTTTCTTTTTCTCTTCTTTGGAATAGACTATTTTAAAGCAAGGACTTCCCTGTAGCTCAGATGGTAAAGAATCTGCCTTCAATACGGGCGACCTGGGTTCAATCCCTGCGAAAGGATGATCCTCTGGAGACAGGAATGGCAATCCACTCTAGTATTCTTGCCTGGAGAATCCCATGGACAGAGGCTACTGGCAGGCTGCAGTCTGTGGGGTTGCAAAGAGTTGTACATGACTGAGCAACTAGCCCTACACTATTACATTTTAAAGCAAATCCCTGACAGCATGTCACTTCACCCTTGATTCTGCTCCCTAAAAAGGAACACCATCCACTTCTTTAAGGTGATGGGGGTGGATGAGGGGTGGTTTCAAGAGAGGGAACCCTATTTCTCATCCTGGGAGGCTAATCTCTTGGCAGTCGGTGCTCTGATGCTCTGCTCAGCAGGATGACAGATGCCTATGCAGGTGAGAATTGCTATTGTCATGAACACTGCTGGAGAATGTGCCCCAAATCATGGGAGGAAAGCCACAGCTCTCTCTTAACTTTTGGGGGCTTCGTATTCCATCACAGTTGTTACAGGTGTTTCAGAAACTGGAACTTAAAGACCACCTGAGTGCACTGGGTCTCCTCCATTGTCAGCTGAGCTTGCTAAATCCCTGATGTCATGAACACTGCTGGAGAATGTGCCCCAAATCATGGGAGGAAAGCCACAGCTCTCTCTTAACTTTTGGGGGCTTCGTATTCCATCACAGTTGTTACAGGTGTTTCAGAAACTGGAACTTAAAGACCACCTGAGTGCACTGGGTCTCCTCCATTGTCAGCTGAGCTTGCTAAATCCCTGCCAACTCTACAGCATCTTCTGGCACCCAAGGAAGAAGCTCCCTCAGATTTGGCAGAGATTAAATGGGTGTTCAGTATATAGACATGCCCTTCCTTGCTGGGGATGGGAAGATGCTCGCTGTCAATAACGCCATTCCTCATATTTTTAAAAAGCTAACAAAACATGGCAGTTGGACACTTGGGGAGCTTTCGGATGGAGGGAGACGACATCACCCGGCAGGGACCCTTGATGGGTGGCAGTTACTGCTGGATGAAAGCTGGGCCATCTTCTTGCCCAAGAATTCAGAGGTCAGCAGTGTTGATGCCCTTGGCATCGAAGTTCTGAAACAACCTCCCTCCCCAAAGAGTCAGGACAGGGGGCGGTTGCCCAGTCCAGGGGCCTGTCTGTCATCCTCTGGGCGGTGAGACTCTTTCCTCCATAAGAAGGCTCCAGAGCCCACTTGAGTGGGTTCGGCTCTGAGTTTTCCTCATGCGCCTCAGTGTTCCCAGCTGGACAATGGGACAACAGTGCAGCTGCCCCCCACCCCACCCCCCGCCCCGCCTCACTCCATGCATTTATCATTGAGTGAATGGATCCAGAGCAGACTCATCCAGAGTCATGCCCAATTCTTTGTGACCCCACAGACTGCAGCAGGCCAGGCTCTCCTGTCCTCCACTATCTCCCAGAGTTTGGTCAATTTCATGTCCATCGGGTCAGTGATGTTGTCCAACCATCTCATCTTCTGCCACCCTGCTACCCCTTTTGCCTTCAGTCTTTCCCAGCATCAAGGTCTTTCCCAATGAGTCAGCTCTTTGCATCAGTTCAGTACAGTCGCTCAGTCATGTCCAACTCTTTGTGACCCCATGGACGGCAGCATGCCAGGCTTCCCTGTCCATCACCAACCCCTGGAGCCTGACCAAACTCATGTCCATCCAGTTAGTGAAGCCATCGAACCATCTCTTCCTCTGTTGTCCTCTTCTTGTCCTGCCTTCAGTCTTTCCCAGCATCAGGGTCTTTCCCAATGAATCAGTTCTTTGCATCAGGTGGCCAAAGGATTGGAGCTTCAGCTTCAGCATCAGTCCTTCCAATGAATGAATATTCAGAGTTGATTTCTTTTAGGATTGACTGGTTTGATCTCCTTGCAGTCCAAGAAGCTCTCAAGAGTCTTCTCCAGTATCACAGTTCGAAAGCATCAATTCTTCCGCTCCATTCTGCAAATGTTTGTGGATACTCATCTGCTTAGGAAGATAGTGGGGAGCTGGGGGGGGACACATAAGGAAGCTATTTTTCTCCTGACAAAGATTCTTTGCCACCACCCAGAAGCTACAGGGAATTGCTGACTTTTGT
>SJYC01108644.1:0-15266 GCA_006408675.1 Madoqua kirkii
AGCAGTCTCAATGATAGAAATAGAATGTCCAGTTCCATGAAAGGAGCTTACTACCCCAAATTTATTTAATCCTTGGGAGAAATAGGGTAAACTAAATAAGGGACCAATATAATTTAGTGGTTTCATTACAAACCATGAGCTTTGAGCTAAGATACACTAGGTTCAACTAATTCTGTGTCTTTGGACAAGTTACGCAACATCTCTGTCTCCGATTCCTCACCTAAAAAATGAGGATAAGAAATCCTTGATGGTGGTTTCATTGGAAGTTGGAAAAGGAAGTTCCTTTTATTATACAAACTTAAGTAAAAATAAGTTTACCATTTTCAGCTGGAATAGTTATAATATTTGACCTCTCCAGGTCTTAAATAATACATAATATCTGACCTCTGCTGTAGGTCTTAAATATAAAGCACATAGCACAGCATCTGGCTCATAGTAGATATTTAATAAGCTGTCATTAGAATTATTATTACTGCTAGTATTAATTGGTACATATATTGTTAATGGGCTTCCCTGGTGGCTCAGACAGTAAGGAATCTGCCTGCAACACAGGAGACCCAAGTTCAATTCCTGGGTTGGGACGATCCCCTGGAGAAGGGAATGGCAACCCTCTCCAGTACTCTTGTCTGGACAATCTCATGGACAGAGGAGCCTGGCAGGCTATAGTTCATGGGCTTGCAAAGAGTCACACAACTGAGTGACTAACAAAACACGTATTGTTAATAAATAATAATCATAATTTCTATGTGATATGGTAATTTATAAACCATCACTAATACAATAAATACAACACATTGACCATAATGGGTTAAGATATACCACTGGGCTAGGGTGCTATTTGAGAAGAAAGAATCTGGAAGAAGTCAGTTAGGCAATAGGCTTAGTACCAGTACACCATGAAGGTTTGAAAGGATGAAAAAGATAGACTGCCTTAGGCACAAAAAGAAGTTAAGAGAAAGCAAACTAAGACAATAAGGGACTTCCAGGTACTGTGAATACTAGCTACCAGGCAAAGGTCAGAATTGGGAGGTCAAGTTGTTAGTAAGAGTGCCACTCAGTCTTCTGCAGTTTCTTAGGCAAACATCTTCAACAATAAAGCCCAGATCCCTAGGCAAAACTTCTTGTTCCTTCTTCAAACTGTCCAAAGTAGACACTATGTTGGTCATCCCAGCAGCATCTACATTAACCTGAGATGAGGATGAGGGCAGGGAATCCACCCTGGGGATGGCTGAGAGTCTGAAGGAGGAAATGTTCTCTAACTCTTGTTTTTCTTGTTGTTCAGTTGCTCAGTGGTGTCTGACTCTTTTGTGATCACATGGACTATAGCACACCAAGGTCCTTTGTCCTCTATTATCTCCTGGAGTTTGCTCAAACTCATGTCCATCGAGTTGCTGACACCATCCAGCTATCTCATCCTCTGCTGTCTCCTTCTCCTTCTCTAACCTTACCTGCAAAGAATCTTGACCAGGGCTCTGTGCGAAGTCACTCTTGCTCTAGTCTCTAGCATGTAAAAGGCTGCTTATAAATTGCTTGTCAGCCGACAAACAAGTGCCAGTATGAAGTCTGTGATGACGACCAATGTCTCTGGAACTCAAGACAAGTCCTCATACAAGTACCGTTGTTTCTCCATTGCTGACCTGGGGGAGCGGTGATCAAGGCTGCCTGACAGCCTGAGTTCAGCTCAGTCAGTTCAGCTGCTCAGTTGTGTCCAGCTATTTGTGACCGCATGGACTGCAGCATGCCAGGCCTCCTTGTCCATCAACAACTCCTGGAGTTTACTCAAACTCATGTGAACTGAGTCAGTGATGCCATCCAACCATCTCATCCTCTGTTAGTTCAGCTCAGTCAGTTCAGCTGCTCAGTTGTGTCCAGCTATTTGTGACCGCATGGACTGCAGCATGCCAGGCCTCCTTGTCCATCAACAACTCCTGGAGTTTACTCAAACTCATGTGAACTGAGTCAGTGATGCCATCCAACCATCTCATCCTCTGTCATCCCCTTCTCCAACCCCTTCAGTCTTTCCCAGCATCAGGGTCTTTTCAAATGAGTCTGTTCTTAGCACCAAGTGGCCAAAGTATTGGAGTTTCAGCTTCAACATCAGTCCTTCCAATGAATATTCAGGACTGATTTCCTTTAGGATGCACTGGTTGGATATCCTTGCAGTCCAAGGGACTCTCAAGAGTCTTCTCCATCACCACCGTTCAAAAGCATCAATTCTTCAGTGCTCAGCTTTATTTATGATCCATCTCTCACATCCATACATGACTACTGGAAAAACCATAGCTTTGACTAGATGAATCTTTGTTGGCAAAGTAATGTCTCTGCTTTTTAATATGCTGTCTAGGTTGGTCATAGCTTTTCTTCCAAGGAGCAAGCGTCTTTTAATTTCATGGCTGCAGTCACCATTGACAGTGATTTTGGAGATAAAAAAAAAAAAAGTCAGCCACTGTTTCTACTGTTTTCCCATCTATTTGCCGTGAAGTGATGAGACAGGATGCCATGATCTAAGTTTTCTGAATGCTGAGCTTTAAGTTAACTTTTTCACTCTTCTCTTTCATGTTCATCAAGAGGCTCTTTAGTTCTTCTTCACTTTCTGTCATAAGGGTGGTGTCATTTGCATAACTGAGGTTACTGACATTTCTCTTGGCAATCTTAATTCCAGTTTGGGCTTTATCCATCCCAATGTTTCTCATGATGTACTCTGCATATAAGTTAAATAAGCAGGGTGACAATATACAGCCCTGATGTACTCCTTTCTCAATTTGGAACTAATCTGTTCTATGTCCAGTTCTACCTGTTGCTTCCTGACCTGAACACAGATTTCTCAAGAGGCAGGTCAGGTGGTCTGATATTTCCATCTCTTTAAGAATTTTCCATAGTTTGCTGTGATCCACACAGTCAAAGGCTTTAGCATAGTCAATAAAGCAGTAGTAGATATTTTTCTGGAACTCTCTTGCTTTTTCCATGATCCAGTGAATTTTTGGCAGTTTAATCTCTGCTTCCTCTGCTTTCTCTAAAACCAGCTTGAACATCTGGAAGTTCATGATTCATGTACTATTGAAGCCTGGATTGGAGAATTTTGAGCATTACTTTTCTAGTGTGTGAGATGAGTGCAACTGTGGTAGGTTGAGCATTCTTCTTTGGCATTGCCTTTCTTTGGGATTGGAATGAAAACTGACCTTTTCCAGTCCTCTGGCCACTGCTGAGTTTTCCACATTTGCTGGCATATTGAATGCAGCACTTTCACAGCATCATCTTTCAGGATTTGAAATAGCTCAACTGGAATTCCATCACCTCCACTAGCTTTGTTCATAGTGATGCTTCCTAAGGCCCACTTGACTTTGCATTCCAGGATGTCTGGCTCTAGGTGAGCTAGTGCAATTGTGTGGTAGTTTGAGCATTCTTTGGCATTGCCTTTCTTTGGAATTGGAATGAAAACTGACCCTTTCCAGTCCTGTGACCACTGCTGCATTTTCCAAATTTGCTGACATATTGAGTGCAGCACTTTCACAACATCATCTTTCAGGATTTGAAACAGCTCAACTGGAATTCCATCACCTCCACTAGCTTTGTTTGTAGTGGAGATTTCTAAGGCCCACTTCACTTCACATTTCAAGATGTCTGGCTCTAGATTAGTGATCACATCATTATGATTATCTGGGTCATGAAAATCTTTTTTGTACAGTTCTTCCGTGTATTCTTGCCACTTCTTCTTAATATCTTCTGCTTCTCTTAAGTCCATGCCATTTCTGTCCTTTATCGAGCCAATCTTTGCATGAAATGTTCCCTTGGTATCTCTAATTTTCTTGAAGAGATCTCTAGTCTTTCCCATTCTGTTCTTTTCCTCTATTTCTTTGCATTGATCGCTGAAGAAGGCTTTGTTATCTCTTCTTGCTATTGTTGGAACTCTAGATTCAGATGCTTATATCTTTCCTTTTCTCTTTTGCTTTTCACCTCTCTTCTTTTCACAACTAGGACTAGAAAAGGTCAGTTTCATTTCAATCCCAAAGAAAGAAAATGCCAAAGAATGTTCAAACTACTGCAGAATTGTACTCATCTCACATTCTACCAAAGTAATGCTCAAAATTCTGCAAGATTGGCTGCAACAGTTTGTGAAATGAGAGCTTCCAGATTCTCAAAGTGAATTTACAAAAGGCAGAGGAAGCAGAGATCAAATTGCCAACATCTGCTGGATCGTTGAAAGAGCAAGGAATTTCCAGAAAAACATCAATTTCTTCCTCATTGACTACATTATAGACTTTACTGTGTGGATCACCACAAACTGTGGAAAATTCTCATTTATTTATTATTATTATTATTATTTTTACTTTACAGTATTGTATTGGTTTTACCATGAGATGGAAATATGAGGTCACCATATCTGCCTCCTGCAAAACCTGTATGAAGCAACAGTTAAAACCAGACATGGAACAACAGACTGGTTTTAAATTGGGAAAGGAATATGTCGAGCATGTATATTGTAACCCTGCTTATTTAACTTTCATGCAGAGTACATCATGAGAAATGCCAACTGGACAAAGCTGAAGTGGGATCGAGAGTGCCAGGAGAAATATCAATAACCTCAGATATGCAGGTGACACCAGTCTTATGACAGAAAGCAAAGAGGAACTAAAGAGCCTCTTGATGAAGGTAAAGGAAGAGAATGAGACAACTGGCTTCAAACTCAGCATTCAATAAGCGAAGATCATAGCATCCAGTCTCATCTGTTCAGTTCAGTCACTCAGTTGTGTTTGACTCTGTGACCCATGGACTGCATCATGCCAGGCTTCCCTGCCCATCATTATCTCCCATAACTTGCTCAAACTCATGTCCATCATGTCTATGAAGTCATCCAATCATCTCTTCCTCTGTCTTCCCCTTCTCCTCCTGCAGGGGTTAATAATCAGCTGCCTTTTGCTCTGGCTAAGCCCTTAGAAGCACACCATGGGAAAAGAATAAAAGCAAAATCAGTACCATATAATCTCAACAAAAGTGCATTGGTTTATTAGTTGGGATTGCCAATCCTGCTAAGCTAAGTAAAAACATAATGTGGACCTGGGAACACAGGTCAGCGCAAGTTCAGAACGCTGCTTGTGCACAAACTAAGATGTTTCCCAAGGCATATTCGGATCTAAGACCTATACCTGGGGATATTCCTTGTACAAGAACATAACAAAGATAGTTCAAAGTAAACAATAAAATGAGAGATGTGACCAGTGACATAGGAGGCTGATTTTATCCTGGCACAACAGATACTTTCTGCATGCCAAGACACTAAATAAAAGTGATGTGACTTTGAGGAATAAGTGGCCAAAGTATTGGAGCTTCTGCTTCAGCATCAGTCCTTCCAATGAAAATTCAGGACTGATTTCCCTTAGGATTGACTGGTTTGATCTCTTTGCAGCCCAAGAGACTCTCACCAGTCTTCTCCAACTCCATAGTTCAAAAGCATCAAATCTTCAGTGTTCAGCTCTCTTTATGGTCCAACTCTTCCATCCATACATGAAACTGGAAAAACCATAGCTTTCACTAGAAAGACTGTGGCAAATAGATGGGGAAACAATGGAAACAGTGACAGACTTTTTTTGGGGGGCCTCCAAAATCACTGTGGATATGACTGCAGCCATGAAATTAAAAGACAATTGCTCTTTGGAAGAAAACCTATGACAGAATTAGGTACCATATTAAAAATCAGAGACATCACTTTCCCAACAAAGGTCCAACTAGTCAAAACTAAATTTTTTCCAGTAATCATATACAAATGTGACAGGTGGACATAAAGAAGGCTGAGCACTGAAAAAATTATGTTTTTCATCTGTGCCATCGGAGAAGGAGAAGACACTTGAAATTCCCTTGAACTGCAAGGAAATCAAACCAGTCAATCCTAAAGAAAATCAATCCTGAATATTCATTGGAAGTATTGATGCTAAAGCTGAAGCTCCAGTACTTTGATCACCTGATGAAGGAGCCAACTCACCTGAAAAGACTCAGATTCTGAGAAAGACTGAAGGCAGAAGAAGGGGGCGACAGTGGATGAGATGATTGGAGGGTGTCACTGATTCAATGAACATGAGACCAAAGGCCTGGAAATAGTTTAGGATGGGGATGCCTGGGGTGCTGCAGCCCATGAGATTGCAGAGTTGGACACAACTGAGCAACTTAGCAACAAAACGTTGTTGCATTGTAGAAATTAATGTAACATTTTAAATCAGTTATCTCCCAATTAAAAATAAGTTAAACAAAAAAGAAAGACACTGGTAAGTGACTTCATAGTGGAAAATCATTGAATATTTTAAAAATTTAAATGTTTATAGAATAATTTTAATCTTTAATGTCAGTACATGTTTATAGATTTACACAAAATTAATAGTAAGAATTTATCTGATATATAGAAACATTTGTCCAACACTGGCAAATATTTTAATTTTAATATAGTTTCTTTTTTCCAAAGAATATATATGTTTTATTTATGTGAAACAAAGTTACATAATAAATGCAATTCTTCGTTATTGAGAATGAACTAACTACTATACTGTACAATGTTCCCCAGAACTTATTTATTTTATTACTCAAAGCCTGTTCCTTATTACTCAAAGTTTGTCTCTCCACTCTTTCAACTCCTAGACCCTGGAAAACACCAGTCTACTCTGTACTTCTATGAGTTTGAAGTATTAAGCTGCATGTATAAGTGATGCTAAATAATATTTGTCATTCACTGACTTAGTTCACCTAGCACAATAACATGTTTTCAAATATGGAAGTATTTCTTTTGTCTTTTTTGCTAAATAATATTTCTTCACATGCATACACCACATTTTCTTTATCTATTCATTCATTGAAAGACACTAAGGTTTAATTCATACCTTGATTTTTGTGAATAAACAGCAGTTGGTACTGGAGTGAAGCTATCAAATTGCCAACATCCATTGGATCATCGAAAAAAGCAAGAGAGTTCCAGAAAACCATCTACTTCTCTTTTATTGACTATGCCAAAGCCTTTGACTGTGTGGACCACAAAAACCTCTGGAAATTCTTAAAGATATGGGAAAACCAGACCATCTGACCTGTCTGTTTAGAAATCCGTATGCAAGTCAGGAAGCAATGGTTAGAACTGGACATGAAACAACAAACTGGTTCCAAATAGGGAAAGGAATATGTCAAGGCTGTATATTGTTACCTTTATTTAATTTAACTTATATGCTCAGTATATCATGAGAAGTGCTGGGCTGAATGAAGCACAACCTGGAATCAAGATTGCTGAGAGAAATATCAGTAACCTCAAATATGCAGATGACACCACCCTTATAGCAGAAAGTAAAGAAGAACTAAACAGCCTCTTGATGAAAGTGAAATTGGAGAATGAAAATGTTTGCTTAAAGCTCAACATTCAGAAAATTAAGATCATTGCTATCAGTCCCATCACTTCATGGCAAACAGATTGGGAAACAGAGACAGACTATTTTGGGGGACTCCAAAATCACTGCAGATGATGACTGCTGCCATGAAATTAAAAGATGCTTGCACCTTGGAAGAAAAGTTGTGACCATCGCAGACAGTATATTAAAAAGCAGAGACATTACTTTGCCAACAAAGTCCATCTAGTCAAAGCTATGATTTTTCCAGTAGTCATGTACAGATGTGAAAGTTGGACTGTGAAGAAAACTGAGCTCCAAGGAGTTGATGCTTTTGAACTGTGGTGTTGGAGAAGACTCTTGAGAGTCCTTTGGACTGCACGGAGATCCAACCAATCCATCCTAAAGGAAATCAGTCCTGAATAGTCATTGGAAGGACTGATGCTGATGCTGAAACTCCATTATTCTGGCCACTTGATATGAAGAACTGACTCATTGGAAAAGACCTTGATGCTGGACAAGATTGAGGGCAGGAAGAGAAGGGGATGACAGAGGATGACATGGCTGCATGGCATCACTGACTCAATGGACATGAGTTTGAGTAAACAGGAGTTGGTGATGGACAGGGAGAACTGCCATATTGCACTCCATGAGGCTGCAAAGAGTCTCACACAACTGAGCGACTGAACTGAACTGAATGGAAGATGTCTCATCCATATTCTGTTTTCATTTCTTTAGACATATAGCAGGAAGAGAGAAGACTGAAGAGTGGAGTAGCTCTACTGTTGATCTTTTGAAAAGCTTTGATATCGTTTTCCATAGTATCCATTCCATTGGCTGCACCAATTTACATTCTCACCTGGAGTGCAGTGGAATTTTTCTTTTTCTAAATCCTCACCTCTTCAGTTCAGTTCAGTTCACTTCAGTCATTCAGTCAGTCATGTCCAACTCTTTGCGACCCCATGAATCATAGCATGCCAGGCCTCCCTGTCCATCACCAACTCCCAGAGTTCACTCAAACTCATGTCCATCGAGTGGTGATGCCATCCAGCCATCTCATCCTCAGTTGTCCCCTTCTCTTCCTGCCCTCAATCCCTGCCAGCATCAGAGTCTTTTCCAATGAGTCAACTCTTTGCATCAGGTGGCCAAAGTATTGAAGTTTCAGCTTCAGCATTAGTCCTTCCAAAGAACACCCAGAACTGATCTCCTTTAGGATGGACTGGTTGGATCTCCTTGCAGTCCAAGGGACTCTCAAGAGTCTTCTCCAACACCACAGTTCAAAAGCTGCAATTCTTTGGCGCTCCACCTTCTTCACAGTCCAACTTTCACATCCATACATGACTACAGGAAAAACCATAGCCTTGACTAGACAGACCTTTTTATGGCAAAGTAATATCTTTGCTTTTCAATATGCTATCGAGGTTGGTCATAACTTTTCTTCCAAGGAGTAAGCGTCTTTTAATTTCGTGGCTGCAATCACCATCTTCAGTGATTTTGGAGCCCAGAAAATCAGCCACTATTTCCACTGTTTCCCCATCTATTTCCCATGAAGTGATGGGACCAGATGCCATGATATTAGTGTTCTGAATGTTGAGCTTGAAACTAAATTTTTCACTCTCCTCTTTCACTTTCATCAAGAGGCTTTTTAGTTCCTCTTCACTTTCTGCCATACAGGTGGTATCATCTACGTATCTGAGGTTATTGATATTTCGCCCAGCAATCTTGATTTCAGCTTGTGTTTCTTCCAGTCCAGCGTTTCTCATGATGTACTCTGAATATAAGTTAAATAAACAGGATGCCAATATACCGCCTTGACATACTCCTTTTCCTATTTGGAACCAGTCTGTTGTGCCATGTCCAGTTCTGACTGTTGCTTCCTGACCTGCATATAGGTTTCTCAAGAGGCAGGTCAGGTGGTCTGGTATTCCCATCTCTTCCAGAATTTTCCACAGTTTATTATGGTGCACACAGTCAAAGGCTTTGGCATAGTCAATAAAGCTCAAATAGATGTTTTTCTGAAACTCTTTTGCTTTTTCCATGATCCAGTGGATGTTGGCAATTTTATCTCTGGTTCCTCTGCCTTTTCTGAAACCAACTTGAACATCAGGGAATTCACAGTTCACGTATTGCTGAAGCCTGGCTTGGAGAATTTTGAGCATTACTTTACTAGCGTGTGAGATGAGTGCAACTGTGTAGTAGTTTGAGTATGCTTTAACATTGGCTTTCTTGGGGACTGGAATAAAACCTGACCCTTTCCAGTCCTGTGGCCACTGCGGAGTTTTCCAAATTTGCTGGCATATTGAGTGCAGCACGTTCACAGCATCATCTTTCAAGATTTGAAATAGCTCAACTGGATGCCATCACCCCCACTAGTTTGTTTGTAGTGATGCTTTCTAAGGCCCACTTGACATTACATTCCAGGATGTCTGGCTCTAGATGAGTGATCACACTATCTTGATTATCTGGGTCGTGCAGCTCTTTTTTGTACAGTTTTTCTATGTATTCTGCCATCGCTTTTTAATATCTTCTGCTTCTGTTAGGTCCAGACCATTTCTGTCCTTTATCAAGCCCATCGTTGCATGAAATGCTCCCTTGGTATCTCTAGTTTTCTTGAAGAGATCTCTAGTCTTTCCCATTCTATTTTTCTCTATTTCTTTGCATTGATTGCTGAGGAAGGCTTTCTTATCTCTCCTTGCTATTCTTTGGAACTCTGCATTGTTATGCTTCTATCTTTCATTTCTTCCTTTGCTTTTCACTTCTCTTCTTTTCACAGCGATTTGTAAGGCCTCTCCAGACAGCCATTTTGCTTTTCTGCATTTCTTTTCCATGCAGAAGCACACTGGCTGAGACAGACCTTGCAGAAGTGTGTCTGAGAGGAGCTACCGGAGCAGCCAAGAGGAGCTTACCCCACGTCTGAGGTCAGGGGCAGAGGCCGAGATGAGCTACTGCACACCCGAGGTCAGGGCAGTGGCCAGGAGGAGCTACTGCATGCCTGAGGTCAGGGGAGGCGGCTGAGAGGCGCCACCCCACATCTAAGGAGTGGTGGCTGCATGAGCAAAGGAGGGTGGAGAAGAGCTACTCCTCACCTCTTAGATCATGTCTTTTAATGATGGCTATTCTAAACGTTCCAAGCTGGCTTGAAACACAACATTCAAAAAACTAAGACCATGGTATATTGTCCCATCCTCCAAGGCAAATAGAAGGGGAAAACTTGGAAATAGTGCTAGATTTTATTTTCTTGGATTCCAAAATCACTGCAGATCGTGACTGCTGCCATGAAATTAAAAGACACTTGTTCATTGCAAGGAAAACTATGATAAACCTATAGAGCACATTAAAAAGCAAGGATATCACTTTGCTGACCATGGTCCATATAGTCAAAGATATGGTTCTGCAGTAATCAGGTTTGAATGTTATTTCATACATTCATGCTCAGTGTGTCATGCTCTTTCGGACTCTATGGATTAAAGTAGTCCAGGCTCTTCCATAGATGGGATTTTCCAAACAAGAATACTAGAGTAATTTGCCATTTTCTAAACCAGGGGACGATTTTCCAAGCAAGAACGCTGAAATTGGTTCCATTTCCTACACCATGGTTTGATCACTCTCCTAGAGCCAGACATTATAGAGTGTGAAGTCAAGTGAGCCTTAGGAAGCATCACTATGAACAAAGCTAGTGGAGGTAATGGAATTCCAGTTGAGTTACTTCAAAACCTAAAACACGATGCTGTAAAAGTGCTGCACTTAATTTGCCAGCACATTTGGAAAATTCAGCAGTAGCCGCAGGACTGGAAAAGGTCAATTTTCATTCCAGTCCCAAAGAAAGGCATGGGAAAGGAATGTGCAAATACTGAATAATTGTACTCACCTCACACACTAGGAAAGTAATGCTCAAAGTTCTCCAAGCTTGGCTTCAATAATATATGAACTGAGAATTTCCAGATGTTCAAGCTGGATTTCAAAAAGGCAGAAAAATGAGAGATGAAATTTCCAACATCCATTGGATGCTAGAAAACAAGAGAATTCCATAAAAATTTTACTTCTGCTTCATTGACTACACTAAAACCTTTGATTGTGTGGATTAAATCAAACTATGGAAAATTCTTCAAGAGATGGGAGTACCAGACCACCTAACTGCCTCCTGCAAAACCTATATGCAGGTTGAAAAGCAACAATAAGAACCAGACATGGAAAAATGGACTGGTTCCAAACTGAGAAGAGTACTTCAAGGATGTATATTGTAAACCTGTTTATTTAACTTGTATGCATAGTACATCATGCAAAATGCTGGCCTGTATGAAGAACAAGCTAGAATCAAGATTGCCAGGAGAAATATCTATAATCTTAGATATGCAGATGACACCACCCAAATGCCAAAAAGCAAAGAAGAAATAGTCTATTGATGACGGTGAAAGAGGAGAGAGAAAAAGCTGGCTTAAAGCTCAACATTCAAAAAATGAAGATCATGCCATCTAGTCCCGTCACTTCATGGCACATCTATGGGGAAACAGTGACAGACTTTATTTTCTTGGACTCCAAAATCACAGTGGATGATGAGTGTGGCCATGAAATTAAAAGAATCTTGGTCTTGGAAGAAAAGCTATGACAAACCTAGAGCGAGTATTAAAAAGCATAGAAATTACTTTGCTGGCAAATGTCTATATAGTCAAACTAAGGCTTTTCCCAGCTGTCAGATATGGATGTGAGAGTTGAACCATAAAGAAGGCTGAGAGTTAAAGAACTTATGCTTTTGCACTTTGTTGTTGGACAAGACTTTTGGGAGTCCCTTGGTCTGCAAGGAGATCAAACTGGTCAATCTTAAAGGAAATCAATCCTGAATATTCACTGGAAGGATTGATGCTGAAGCTGAAGCCTCAATATTTTGGCCACCTGATGTGAAGTGCTGACTCATTAGAAAAGATCCTGATTATGGGAAAGATTGAAGGCAGGAGGAGAAGGGGACAAAGAGGATTAGAAGCTTAGATGGCATCACTGTCTCAATGACATTAATTTGAGCAAGCTCAGGAGATGGTGATGGGCAGAAAAGTCTGGCCTGCTGCAGTCCATGGGGTCACAGAGCCAGATGCAACTGAGTGACTAAAAAATGCAATGAGATCTCCTGACTCAGGAATCGAACTTACATCTCCTGCAACAATTGCATCGGCAACTGGTTTCTTTACCACTGAACCATAAAGAAGGCTAAGCATCAAAGATCTGATGCTTTCTGATTGTGGTGCTGAAGAAGACTCTTGAGAGTCCCTTGGAGAACAAGGAAATCAAATCAATCAGTTCTGAAAAAAATCAACTCCAACTATTCCTAGAAGGAGGGATGTTGAAGCTGAAACTCCAATACTTTGGCCATCTCATGTGCAGAACTGACTCACTGCAAAAACCTGATGCTGGAGCAGATTCAAGGGAAAAAGAGTATGGGGCAGCAGAGGATGAGATGGTTAGATAGCATCTCACCTCAATGGGCATGTATTTGAGCAAACTCTAGGAGATAGTGGAGAATGGAGGAGCTTGTCATGCTATAGTGAATGGGTCACAGCGTCAGACACAACTTAGTGACTGAACAACATCAACAACAATTCTAATAGGTGTGAGGTGGGATTTTGATTTGCATTTCATGATGCTTAGTAATATCAATCCCCTTTTCAAGTACCTGTTGACCATTTATATGTCTTCTTTGGGCAAATGTGTATTCAGTAACTCCATTCATTTAAAAAAATTTTGCTATTGAGTAATATATGTTACTTATATCTTTTGTATATCAGTCTATATCAGATGTGTAATTTTAAAAATATTCTCCAATTTTGTACATTGACCTTCATTTTGTAAATCATTTGTTTTTCTGTGTAGAAGCTTTTGAGCTTGACAAAGCCCCACCTTTTGTTTTGCATTGATTCCTTGAATTGTTGGTATCATATCCCAAAATTTCTTGCCAATACCCTTGTCAAGAAACTTTTCCTCCAGTTTTATAATAAGACATTTGTGGCTTCAGGTCTTATGTTCAAGTCTGTAGTCCATTTCTAGTCAAGTTTTGTAAGTAATGCAATGCGGTGGCTTAGTCGCTAAGTCATGTCTGTCTCTTGTGACACCATGGAGAGTATCCAACCAAGCTTCTCTGTAGATGGGATTCTCCAGGAAAGAATACTGGAGTGGGTTGCTAATTCTTTATCCAGGAGCTCTTCCTGATCCCAGAACTGAACCTTGGTCTCCTGCATTGAGGACTTCCCTGGTGGCTCAGATGGTAAATTGCCTGTCTACAATGCGAGAGACCTGGGTTCAATGCCTGGGTTGGGAAGATTCCCTGGAGAAGGAAATGGCAACCCAATCCAGTACTCTTGCCTTGAAAATCCCATGGAAGGAGGAGCTTGGTGCAGGCTACTGTACATGGGGTCGCAAAGAGTCGGGCATGACTGAGCAACTTCACATTCTTTCTTTCTCCTGCATTGAAAACAGATCTTTACCAACTGAGCTATGAGGGAAGTAATGTAATATAAGGGTCCAAGTTTTATTCTCCTGCATATGATTATTTAGTTTCCCTAGTACTACTTATTGAAGAGATAACACTTTTCCTATTGACTTTTCTTTACTTTTTGTAAAATATTATTCAACTTTACATATAAGGGTTTGTATCAGGGCTCTCAATCCTGTCCATTGGTCTGTATGTCTATTTTTATGACAGTATCATCTATTTAAAATTGCTATAACTTTGTAGTACAGCTTTAAATAACAAGTGGGATGTCTCCAATGTCATTATTTGTTGGGACTGCTTTGGCTGTTTGAGATCTCTTGTGACTTTACACAAATTTAAAATTTTTTTTTCAATTTCTATGCCCCAGAAGGACTTAGAAATTGGTCATTCAATCCATTCTTTTTCTTCCAAGAAACACTTTCTAGCTGAAAAGTTCTCTCTTGATGATAAGTAATGCTGGCTTGGGGATGATGCTGGTAAAATAAAGCTTCCATTATTCTGTTCTTGTGTGATTTCTCTCAGATTTTTTTGTTCTACTGTGTTGCTAAAACTTCTTGCATGGCCTTTAGGACACCCCAGAGATGATTTTGCTCATGGATGGTGTCTAGTTTTTATTCTCTGTCAGCGAACGAGGAGGCTGGGATCTTCCTCCTATTTATAAATTAGCAGAAGTAAGTTTTTAAACTGGTAATGGTTTTAACTATGCAGATCGTGACTGCAGCCATGAAGTTAAAAGACACTTGCTCCTTGGAAGAAAAGCTATGACCAACCTAGATAGCAATTAAAAAGCAGAGATATCACTTTGTCAACAAAAGTCCATCTAGTCAAGGCTATGGTTTTTCCAGTGGTCATGTATGGATGTGAGAGTTGGATTATAAAGAAAGCTGAGCACCGAAGAATTGATGCTTTTGAACTGTGGTGTTTGAGAAAACTCTTGAGAGTCCCTTGGAGTGCAAGGAAATCCAACTAATCCATCCTAAAGGAAATCAGTCCTGAATATTCATTGGAAGGACTGATGCTGAAGCTGAAACTCCAATACTTTGGTCACCTGATGGGAAAAACTGACTCACTGGAAAAGACCCTGATGCTGGGAAAAACTGAAGGTTGAGGAGAAAGGGACAACAAAGGATGGCATCACTGACTCAATGGACGTGAGTTTGAGCAAGCTCCAAGAGTTGATGTTGGACAGGGAAGCCTAGTATGCGGCAGTCCATGGGGTTGCAAAGAGTCAGACATGACTAAACGACTGAACTGAACTGAACTGACATGAGGAAAGCTAAGTGGTTTTTCATTGTATTTCCTATATTCTTATAGTGGTAATATCTGGAGTTTTTAAATGCTAATAAATACCATTATTAATTTAAAATTCATATATTTTAAACAATAGATCATTTTCTTTAAATAAATGTAGTAATTCTTTGAGGTTATTATTTACA